>VSMD01053015.1:0-51007 GCA_008750895.1 Mirza zaza
CGCCCCGGCTCCCGCGCCCCGGCTCCCGCGCCCCGCTCCCGCGCCCCGGCTCCCGCGCCCCGGCTCCGGCTCCCGCTCCCGCGCCCCGCTCCCGCGCCCCGCTCCCGCTCCCGCGCCCCGGCTCCCGCGCCCCGCTCCCGCCCCCGCGCCGCTCTGGGCCAGCAGACTCCGCCTCGGAGCACACCTGCACAGCCCGCCTGGCCACCGACCTCCTCCGCCAATTTCCCGAGTCCCCCACTCGCACTGTGAACCCATCAGGACCAAGGCACGCTTAACTTCACATTCCATGTGGCCCCTCCTGGCTCTGTCCCACACCTCCCCAGATCGCACGGCGCCCCGCATCGACACAGCTCCCGTCCTGTAGAATTCCGACTAGGGTCCCCGGACCTTATGCCTCTGCATTCTATAGCCAAGTTATTGAGCCCGGCTGGAAAAATAAATGAAAACAGACTTTAGATGGATGCCACCACAACTCTGAGGTTTGAAATCTTAAGAAGGACTTTCAATATTTGGTAGCAATCATTTTTCTCCTGCCGCTGGTCAACCCCCTGTCCCTTCCCATAAGACCTGCTGTGCTTAGACCTCTGCCGTGGTGAATAGAGGCAGCCGCCGTCTCCGGCGATTAATGCTTCCCGATGTCCACTCCCTTTCACGCGGATTCTGGGCTTGGCCATGTGACATGCAGGGCCCAGTCAGATAATAGGAAATGTGATGAAACAGAGTTTTGGAAAGAGCTTGTGCATTGAAGTTTGCCTTCTCTTGGTGCTCTTGGGAACCCTGGCACCGTGTCCATGTGAATAACCTAGCCGGCCCTGTGGAACGATGGAAGACACGTGGCCGGTCATCGCTTCAGCTGATACTGGGCCAACTGCCAGCCCCAGCAGGCCTTCCCACACAATGTAACCCAGGCAAGCCACCAGCTGACCCCAGAGATCACCTCAGCAAGCTGAGAGCAAAAGAACTGCCCAGCCATCCTAAATATTTGTGAGAAATAACAAACGTGTGTTGCTTTAAGCCACAAAGTATTGGGGTGGTTCATTAAGTAGAAGAAAAAAGAACGGATACTTACTCCATCAGTTTATCTTCTGACCATATAGGTTCCTCCTTCCTCAATGACGCCTCTTCATCAGCTTATGTGCAAACTCAGGTTTCTCCAACCTTAAATCACCACCTTCACTCCCATGTGCAAACTATTCCATAATCAAACTTTTTCAAAGAATTGTCTGTTTTCCTTATTTGCTGTTCAAGTCTGAACGTTAAAATCTGATTATTGCAAAAATCACTCCAATGAAACTATTGTTAAGGTTATCAATGAAACTTCTCACTCCAATGAATACTTTTCAGTGTTTATTTTATTTGATGCTCCTCTTTCCTATTGTTGTATGCTTGCACTAGTTGAGCATCTGTGTATAGTAGTCTCACATTCTCGTCCTCCTGAAAAACTGCTACTCTCACTTTAGGACTCAACTCAAGAATCATTATTAACTTGTTTTATAAATCCACAGATTCCTTTTGCCAGGCAACCAGAATACACATGTGTGCTACTTGTCACATGTTTTATTATACCTCTTTGTTTGCTTGTAAGCCTGACGTTAAATTTTGTGATTCTTAAAGCACAGTGTCTAGTATGTACAAGGGATTCAATAAGTGGTAGATTTATTGTCTCAAAATCTCAATGGAATGAGAAAACTGAAATTTACCAGAGATAAATGAAATGGCCTGAACTTTGTTTGAAAACATCAATTTACAAGCATATTGTGCTATACTTTTGTTTTATATATAGATTACATAAAAGAAAACTATGAAAATTATTCAGCTTTAAGCTCAGCTTTATCTAAAAATAGAAAAATAGATTTAAGTCATGAAAACTTCGAATAACATAATAAAGGCATAGTACCCCTCTAGGAGAGATTATCGCACATTGTGAAACCACATCTGCTCACTTTCCGGAAGCCGCCTTTTCGGGGAGACAGTGACACTGTGGATCTGAGAATATTTATCTTGATAAAGAGGAGACTGAGAGATGATGGCAGTTTTTAAAATGTGAAGGGTGAGTTGTGGTGGGCCCAACAAACAGAATTAGGACCTATAAAAAGCTGCAGAAAGGGATGTTTTCTTCAGTGAAAAGAAAAATTATTTAACAATTAAAAACGGTCCAAGAATCAAACTGGGAGTCCCCGGTCGTGAGATATGTGTCCTCAAGTAGTGGGAGCTACATAGCCACCTGCCAGCCTCCCTGATACCTTCTAGAGATAGTGTTTCACATTTGGAGTATTTTGTTGGCTTATAATTCTATAGTTTAGGTGTGTCATGCAATAGCTTATTGACAAGAGGTTTTTGCTATTGGTTTTATTGTTTTTATTCATTTTCTATTCCTCTGACTTATTGTACCTCCTTTAGAAGAGCACTGAATCTATTTGTACAGCACTTACTAGAGCCACGCTGCAATCTCTCTTTGGAACACTATCCTCTCAAATGTTTTGAAGTTGTGCCAGCTGAGGCTGTAGTCATCACTGTCACTTCCTTTTAGTGCTTTCATTCTCTCTCTGCTCCTGGAGCCGTCCCAGCAGAGGCAAAGGCAACTTCTTTTACAAACACAATCAACATCATGCCCGCTCTTGATCCAACACAACCAAACAGGAGGTAGCTATAACTCCGGAGCTACCATTCCCAATGTCAGTGTGCTTGTCAACAACATTCCCCTTGCAGTGACTCTGGAAAACCCTAGTTGTGCTTTACTAGGCCAATGGTGATGTTCTTTGAACAACAATCTTCATTTTCTGCTATGTCCCTCAGAAGAGAACAGAGGCATGAAAGAAAATACAGTTTTATCCAGGTGGACTCAAAGTTCAATTGTAATCTCCATGAATCCTTTCCTCAAATAGAAAAGAATGATGGTGAAATTAGTGTCAGGGTGAAAGTATTCATTAGACTAAGAATAAACAAGACACCACATGGGTCGATTGTAGTTCCACGGCTTTTCTATGACCCTATCCCAATACACTGCCTCATCCTTGTAGATGTGTGAAAGAAAAAGTGTGCATGTGTGTGTTTGTGTGTGTGTGAAACATGATAAGTTGGAAGAAACATGAAAAATGCTTTCATGTGCAATGAATTGTAATAATGATATGCAAATAAAGATGTCTTTATTCTCCTTCTAGATTTCTTTTTGACCTTTTAGGAAACCTTAGACAAAGTAGTTCTTGAGGTTTTACTCTAAGTGTCCACAATATTGTTTTAGGTCTCCTGCCAAGTGTGCCAAGTGTTTCATGGCTTCTCAAATATCAGGAGTTGTACCAGGACAACCAAGAGCTACCAGAGAACACAGCGGAAAATATGGCAGAAGGTACTTCTACATTTCAGGTTGAAACATACAGAATGTAAAAACCTTGAGGATAGAAATCATATCTACTCATATATAAACTGTCCAGAGCCTAGACACAGATTAGTTCCTCAGTCTTGCTTTCTAGAATGTGTATTTACTCAGTTCAAGAAGATTTGATCTTCGCCACGAAAAGAACAGAGAATTTAAAATTCCTTTAGATGGAATTCATAGTTCCTACAGATTCTTAAGGGTTCTGCTTTTAAAATCCACAGTTGTGCCCAATGAAGCTATTGGTGATTCAGAGCAGGGATGTGAATCATCAGATATGCCAGAAATAATATTTAAACCATATGCAGTTATTTAAAGGATCTTCCAATTGTGCAGCTGTAAAGTCTGGACTGTGCTCTTTAAGAACTGTGAGAGTCTGGGTATTAGAAAGCTATTTGGCACTATCACGAAGGATAAGGTGCAAGCCTTCTTTCTACAAATCACTCACAAGCAAGCAATTGGTGCAGAACTTGTTGAAATTGTCTTTTAGAAACATTAAGCAAAGAATCACATTAATAGAGGCTCTTTCCCACCGAAAGACATCCTTTTCCCTGCTGCCACTATTGATCCAAGGAAACTATAAAAGACTTAAACATTGATTAAAGCTTCATTTCAGGTTAGATATGATGGTAAAAAATGCATAATGGATCAGGGAACATTCTATCACGATGCATAATCACACCTTGATGTAGCCCGTAGCTGTCAGAGCACAGACCCCTTCCTCTGATACAGTATACCAGACATCACCATATGCCCACTCACTCCTGTAACCTGTGAAGGCCACACACTAGCCCTATTAATTTATTTGAGCATTCATTCTTCCTTGTATACAATAAATGTTTATTAAGAGTCTGCCAGGAGTAAGGTGCTATACTCAGGGCTGATGCTAGAGTTGTATATAAGATCAAAAAAAAAAAAAAAATTTACCCTTAAAAACAGATTAGCATAGAACCATATATGCGTGAATTAAATATTTAATTTTACTGGGGCAGATGAGTCCTATAAAGGTAAAATGAAAGCTAAAAGCTAAAGTGATGACCTTGTTTTGGAGGATCTGTAAACGCTTTTCTGATGAAATAACGTTATACCTGAGATCTGAAGTATGATCAGAATTTGGAATTTATTTCTGCTGTTTGAGCTAAAACAAAGGGTAACTTATTCTGGTTACCTTTTCAAACATTTGAATTTTCAAGCTAAAAAAATTCTGTAATTACAGAAAATTTTCTGTAATTCTTCCTAATCCCTCCTTCTATGATTCTAACCAGGAATCTCCTTTTTTTATTCCTCTCTACTTTCCATAACTGGAGGAGGTAGGAAGGTGGGGAAGGAAGGGAGGGAAACAATTATTTCAATTCCATTTTTTTAAATGAACTAATTTCTAATTTTTTCAATTCTTATTTTTTAAATGAACTAATATGTAGCTATGAACTAATAGCTACATTGGAATATGTCTAAACATAGGAAATATGATATTTTAGCAGTCAGGCCAGAATAACCCTCTGAAGGCTGACGAGTTCCAGGGCGTTGGTGTGTAGAAACACGATGGTGACTCCAGCCAGAACCTAATCTAGGATGTAGACAAGTCTGGGCCCATCTGTCACCTGGGGCTGGGCTTCCAGAGCAGAAGAACACGCGAAGATAGTTCCAGGTTTCACATAATGCAGTTTCTGAAGATGATGGGAAATAACCAAGGGAGATTTGGGGGAGGGGCTGAATGTCCTTCTGCAGCAGCAGAAATGACAACAATAAATGTTCGGACATTGGTAGGAAGGGGCCGTTGTGCACCTTCAGGCAGATGAACAAGAGTCACGCTGCTTGAACTCATGCTTTCACTGGCCTAGCGGCCTAGGGCAAGTTCATTAACGTCTCCAACCCTAGGTTTGCGCACCGGAAAAATTAAGATAATAATAAAGTGAGTAAAAGGGCTGATGCAGAGTTTATTGAAATTATACATATTCAAAATTGAAAGCTCTATCTGACATTTGAATTTCATTTGTTATTACTGCTTTTATTTTTATTATTGGCAGTTTACCCTAGATTTGTCAGATCTCTAAAAAAGGAAACCTCCAAGTTTTATGCCCAATCTCCCCCTCGGCCTTACTATTTTAACAAAACCACCAGAGTTTCGGTCTAAATCACACATTATGATGTCACTGCCCTGAGCAGAAGGCATCAAGATCCCTGATCACTTCCTTCTCCCCACGCCCTTTTAAATGCCAATTTCAATTTTCCTGCCTATCACTCCTTTCCCGCAATCTATATTTCAGTCATGTCAGCAAATTTACAACTTCCCAGATGAACTCTGTAATTTCAAGTGTCCGTGCTTTGCTGGATGTCGTTACTTCTGCCTGCAAAACTCCCGTTTACTCTGTTCCCCCAAAACACTGCAGTCCAGGTGGCAAATGTCGACTTCTCTGTCAATGACGTGTCTAAACACCGCACCACTGTGTAGCCATCTCCGACATTTCTAAACCTAATTACTCCCCCTCGGCATTTTGAAACTACCAGCACCGACTTCATTAACGCTTTAGTCTTTTCTGTATATGTTCATCAAGACTGTAAGATTCTAGAATGCAGAGAACATAACTTTAGTCCTTAATAGATACTCCTTAAAACAAATGCTTCAGTTCTTTCGTGATTCTTTGGTGTCATTTTATTTGAAATTGCCTTGCAAGACCTACAACCACAGCTACTTTCAGGACTAAGAAATCATCCTGTTTGAACTGCTTCTAAGCTCAAAAAATATCTTTTCTCAATGAGTAACTCTGAGTAACCTTTCCCTAATTTTAAGGAGTTATTCCGACAATTTGCAAAACTAGAGGAGGTAAAGGGAAACAGAGGTCTCGCTTTCAAGAATTAGATCCTAGCACAAATACAGAGTTTGTGCTTTATGAACTGCAAAGAATTACACAAATGGGTATTATTTATCTATCCCCTCTCACAGCAGTAGATAAGAATCTTAGCAAAGTAAAGCACTAGCATCAGGGAATTGGGGAATAACCCATGTGGGTCAAAATCCAGCAGCAGACCCCCAGACTTCTTTGTGCTGGGTGTCGCCAATTCCAGGGGTACCCAAATGAAGTGAAACTCTCCACACCTCCAGTTTGGTGCAATCATGTCTACGATTCTTCATTCAGCAAATGTTTATGGGGCACCTCCTCTCTTCCAGGCCCTGCTTTGAGGCACTGCGGATACTGCAGTAAACAAAATAGACTTAGTCTCTGGTATTATAAAGCTTAGGCTCTGGTAATTTCATGTAAGGAGGAAGCATTAAAGCTTGGGTATAGTTTTCCTGTAAGCTAGTTGTTTTACTCACGGCCCAAACCAGGCCATTCTATTGAAATATGTGACCCTTCTCACCTCTACAGCCATCTAGTCATAGCGCAATAAGATCATAAAGAGCCAGTTCTTAAGTAGTTGCCACTTTCTATGGTGGAAAGTGAGGCGTGCCTAAAGGCTTGGCGGAGATGCTGGTTTCAGAACCACCTGGATCCTCCCATACCTGACTGAGGTCTCCCCCCATCCCCTTCCTCGCCTCCCCACGACTTACTCACAGGTACTCTTCAAACAAGAAACTCACCGCACCGCTAGTCATCTGCTTAAGTTAAAAGGGGACCATTACCCTAACAAGTTGAAATTTTAACTAGCCATCAATGCTAGTATGATTCTGTTCATGGACATACTTTGTTTGCAAATATTTTCTGTTTTTCATAGTGAACGTGTTATAAATAATAGTTTAACATTGAATTTGCTTTTATTGTTACAGTTGCTTTAAATTTACTGATATTTAAATGTCCTCTAACATTGAAGTTATTTTTTTAAAACTAAACTAATTGTTTAGTTTTGAACTTTTACATTTTTTAAATTGGTTATAAAACTTTTTTTACCTGTGTTGTGAAAATATAACCTCTGTAGAAACTGTCTACAATGGGGGTTAAAGGTAAACTGATGGGGAATTGAATTACAATTGTAAGGAAACTTATAAAAAATACATAACTATTTCCTGTTACAAAAATAAAGTACATGATATATTGGGATATAAAAAAACAGTGCTGAAATATTTTGAGTGCTATTCATTTCTTTCCCATAGCATTTAATGCAGGAATATACATAAGTATTCCAGTGTTTCTATCATAGTTTCAAGTTTTATAATGGCAACAATCACAAAATGCTATCACAAAAATGGTAACATCCTTAGATCAAATAATTTTACACATTCAGGAAAACCAGTAGAACAATTTATCAGGCATGTGAAAGAAGCACTTTACTTTTTCCTTATATGAGAGTTATTTGGTTTTATCCTAATTTAATTACTATGTTACCCAAGGGCAGTAGAGAAGTTCTGAAAAAAATGAAAGGAAATTAAAAGGGCAATAGAGCAATCGGGTGGCATAGTCGTCTAAGGAACCTTTATCCTCAGAAGATAAACAAAGCCAGTTAAATATTCCAGAAGATCCATTTAGACTTCGAAATTTTAAAAAAGGCAAAAATCCAAATGGAATGGATTACCATAAAATAGTAAAATTTCAAAAATACAATACCTTTAATGTCATTTGACGCCAAAAACTTCAATAGATTTAAGTCTAAGGAATGTTATCATATAATTTGTTTTCCACAGTTAGACAAGAATTCTTTCATCTATATTCCATCTGCACACAACTATCTAAAATAATTATGGTGAGTAGCTTTAAAATTACTAGTTGCATTTCTACAACAAATCATAATTTTTAAACACCTAATTGCTCAACCATTTTCAATAAGTTTCAGTGCAAAACTTTTGTTTCAGAAAAGCTTAAGATTTTAACCACCCAGAAGTAGGACTTCTGATTAATATGTGTTTTCAATGGAACATAAATCATATTATTAATACTATTCCACTGCTTTTAAAGCTATAAAATCATAAAGGAGATTTATTTTACACATAAAAATGAAGACATATATTTGTGTATATGTGTTCGTATGTACATATTTTCTACGTAAGAATATTAGTTTCTGATGTTTCAAAAACATATTAGTTTCAACATAACAATTATTCTAAAACTGCCTAATTCAATCGCTTAGTTTTTGCATGGAGATTTGCTTGTGTTTAAAGTAAATTTCAGATGCCATCTGAAAAATAAAAATCATAATAGAGATTCTTAGATATAAGAATGTTCATAAGTGTATTATAAATATGCCCCTAGATATAAATATTAATATATAAATAACACCAATAAAAAAATAGTACAAATATGAAACTTAGAAAAATTTATATTTTCTTGGGTTTGTGCTCTTAATCGGCCAAAACTATCATGTATAGCAACAACTAATGCTTCTCCTAGATTGTTACCTATTCCTCATTATGTTCATTACTGACTGCTTGTATTATGATAATCAGATTAGTACCAAGTCTATCTGAAAGATGAAAAGGTGTTATTACTGTGTATGTAATTGAACCTTGGATTTATTTAATGTTCCTTTTAACTTGCCTCTCACAAATTTTTCTCGTCTCATAAAGTTCTAAATCATGCTAATATTTTATCCACAATTTAACTTTCTTGTGACAGAAAAAGTTGATAAATTACCAATTGTTAGAAAAAATATCTATGAGGAAAAGTATAAAACTAAACATCAGATCAGAAAAGAGTGATATTTAAAGGTTAAGGATTTCCAGATTTTGCAAATAAAAATACAAAACACTCAGTGAAAATTGAATTCAGGTAAAAATGAATCATTTTTAGCATAACTATATTTCATGCAACATTTGGGATATACTTGTACTAAAACAATTAGTCATTTCTTTATCTAAAATTTATATTTAGCTGATATCTTATATTTTATCTGGCAAGCCTAATAAAAGTAGATTTATAGATATTAATGTATCATTCATCACAATTTTATGTTATTCTTCAAAGGATTTCTGTGCAATGATGTCAAATTTCATACATTCAAGAGCTATGACTTCTAGTCTCAAGAAATACTGTCTCTTCTAACTTTACTCGATGTGATTTTTCCCTTCATTAGAGATGAACCTTTTATAAGGGACACTCCAGCACAGAAGCAAGGAGCAAACGTCGCATTTATCAGCTAACAGGTTAAGGGCTTATGTCTGAGGCAGGCGGTATGCTAAGTTCTGTATGTTCATGTTCTCCTTCAATCCTCACAACATCTCTCTGAGGTGAGTGCTGTTACCATCCCCATTTCACAGATGAGGAAACTGAGATAGGAAAGACCAAGTGACTTGGTCAGGGTTGCACAGCAAGTCAGTGGGAAAGTTGGACGTGAAACTCAGCCCTGCCTTTCTGTGTCGGCCCCAGCATGCCACGCTGCTCTTTCTCCCCCAGTTAGGAAAGTGGCAACTACATTTGCCCCTGTCATTTTGGAGAGTATGTCTGACCCCACCTGCACCAATCCTGCTCCCTTAAAAATGTGAAATATAAGAATTGCCAGATCCTATGCAACCCCAGTTGGCTGCCCCACGACACCACCGACAAGAGACCGTGGGAAAGCCACCCCACGTGTTTCCTGGCACGGAGAGAAGTAGATCAGAGGATTTCCCATTTGGTTCATTGTCCATAAAATTACAGGGTAAAATGTTAGAAATTTTATTATCTTCAAAATAATGATCCACTCTATCTTTCTTGACAATATTTTCAAAGTTTTAGAAAGTTATATTTTTGAACTCTTTATTTTTTATTTTTTTCATTTATAAATGAAACAGAATAGCCATACATATTTCTGAGTTACAATGTGACGTTTCAATGTATACACAGTATAATGATCAGATGAGGCTATTATTGTATCCACCACTTTGAATGCTTGTGGTTTCTTCACCATGACAACACTCAAAATCAGAATTCTCTTCTGTCTTAAAATATACAACACATTGGTATTTACCATACCCACCATATTGTGTCATAAAACACCAAAACTGAAAAGTTATATTTTTAAATAATTTTTTTCAAAATTTCATCAGAACATCAAGTCTACATTCTTTAAAAATTATAATAATCCTGGGGAATGGTCATGTTGGAAACTCAGACTTGTGGGGGGTGGGGAGGAAAGGGCATTTATTGAAACCTTAAAATTTGTGCCCCCATAATATGCCAAAATAAAATAAAAAAATTATAATAATCATAGATCTGAATTCTACTAGTTTAACAATTAATGAGAAACAAATATAACGCTTTTAATTTTAAAAAATGAGATTTATACAGGGTTTTTGTTTCTTTGTTCTCATGGAAAGTTTTGTTAATTGATACTTACTTAATACTTATTAAGTAACAGGCTCTGCTTCTGTCATGACCTACATTAACATAGTCTAATCCCACAACAATCCTATCTGGTAGGTATATTTTCCAGATAAGGAAACTGAGTTAGAGAGGTTCAATAACTAGCCCAAAGTCACACAGCTAGTAAGTTGTAGACCAGGATTCAGCCCAGGAGATTTGTTTCCAGTGTTCCACTCTTACCCAGCAGGCTCTCATCTGCGAATATTTTATCCCTAATGATAGCATTACTCATTTTTGCACTTGGTACAATTGAGTACTTCATGTCTGGAGTGGCCTCCTTGTCCGTGTGTTTATAAGGCTAAGGACAATTATTCTGAAGGTCTACAGACTAGGCCTTGAAAGAGAACCCACAGAGTCACTTTGTGTTCCTTGCTCGGTAATCTCCACCACTCGTTATGTGCCAGAAATTCACCACTGCACAATAAAGGGCCAATAGCCAGTGGCCAGAGTTGGCCCAAGTGCTTTAAGGTTGGAGCAAGGACACACCAGGCTTCCTAAGTACTTCACACGAGGCTGCCAAAGGATTAGCTGGGGGTTCCTGTGCCAGGTTCGCTTAACAGGAACATGGCAAGTTGTGTACACTAATTAGTTCTCACAAGCATTTTGGATGATATAAAAATACAACTGCAGAAAAGGCCATTCCCCCTTAGAATGTGACCTGCTCCTGTAATGCAGTATATTCTACAGATTTTAATACATGAAAAGTATTTATTGGCCTGGAATTTTTAAATGTCTGCCACTTTCTCTTCATGCCAGAAGTCTTTTGTACTTACCACAATTAAAATCAAATGCAGAGTAAGAGTGTAGGTATATAGCCCTGATTCCCATTTATTTCATCTTATAAATTCATGGCTTTGTCCCATGGCCAGCTGCCAAACAATTCCATCTCGATGCTTCTTTCTGCGCACTTCATGCACACACATGTGTGTACATGTGCATGTGTGTACACATATACATAAATGTATGTATTCATATGTCAAAGGAATTTAATTTCCATTTTCAGTCTATAACTCCTGGATTGATTACAGTCGCTGGCCACATAACAAAGTTTAGATCAATGCCAGACTACATATATGGAAGTGGTCCCATAAGTTTATATCACCTAGGGGCATCATGACTGTCATAACCCTGTAGTGCAATGCATTACTCACATGTTTGTTGGTGACTGGTATAAACAAACCCACTGCACTGCCAGTCATATAAAAGTATAGCACACACAATATGAATAGTACATAATACTTGATAATAAAATAAATGACTATATTACTGCTTTATATATTTTCTATACTTTTTATTGTTGTTTTAGAGTAAACTGCTTCTACTTATAAAAATAAAAATTAACTGTAAAACAGTCTCAGGCACGTCCTTCAGGAGGTATTCTAAAAGAAGGCATTGTTATCATAGGAGATGACAGCTCTTTGCGTGTTATGGCCCCTGAAGATCTTCCAGTGGAACAAGATGTGGCAATAGAAGACAGTGATATTGATTACCCTGACCCAATGTAGGCCTAGGCTAATGTGTGTGTTCATGTTTTAGCTTTTAATCAAAAAGTTTAGAAAGTAAAAATAAATTTTAAAATCTTAGAATAGAAAAAAATCTATAGCATAAGAATATAAAGAAAGAAAATATTTATACAGCTCTATAATGTGTTTATATTTTAAGACAAGTGTTATTAAAAAAGAATCAAAAAGTTATGAAAATTCTGTTAAATTTGCTAGCACCCTATGTAATCTGACTGCTGCTGTTAGCTGTAGCTGTTGCTCATTTCTACTATATCATGACCCTACTTAACACATAATTTCCCATCATTCCTGGAGCAATTTAATATCCTCACCTTGTACTTCAAAGAACCATACCTCTGGGCCCCACTTCCATCTGGTGCTAACATGTAACAATTTAATATTTGTGCTCTACTTTCCTTTTATTAGTTTCCCCTTGGAAGAGTTCCCTTTTCATAAAATATTTCTATTACCCAAGTACTTAAGTACTGATATTATTATATAACGATAGCCCAGATCCTTTCCTTTCAAAAGTCTTCTTAGATTTAAACATACAATCTGAACGTGGAACTCATTCTTAGCTAATCTAATATTTTGAGCAGCCTCATACTTCTAGACATATAGCCGTGGCGTTGCATTCATTCTTCTGGACAAGAAGCAGTAGAGTGTAGGAGTTCAAAGCATAGACCCTAGGATTTGAATACTCTGCTTGTTACTTACTATGTCTTTGTTTTGATTTCTTCATATATAACATGGGGAAAATAATAGTACCTTCCTCACTGTGTTGTTGTGAGGATTAAATAATTCACTATATGTAATATGCTTTGAAGAATGCCTAAAGCATAATTACCTATCATTCTGTTACTATTTTATTTGATCAATAATCTTGGATCATAGGTCTCCATGAATATTGTCCACCCTAGAATGTTATTGTAGATAAGAAATTATGTCATTAGGTTTCAATGAACATAACATTGAATTCAGTGCCATTCAATTTAGTGACATTCAAAATGCAAGTCCTTCAAATATAATCTTAGAAAAATAGAGAAAAACTTAATTCAGAGTAATGTGCAAAACCTAAAACTTCCTACTCATGTGCAAAAGAAAAGAAAACCTGCTAGTTAGTAGCATTAATAATATTAATATAATATAATATATACTTTTTAGTCTCTCATTATGCACTGTAAAAGCAGGTAGTTTGCAAAAGTGCACATTTATTCTGTAGGAAGGCTCTTTTGGGTAACAGGAAATCAGTGACCTGTTCTATCATCACTTACAAATCATAACAATTAATAGTGTTTAAAGGTCTCAAAGGTTAAGTAATAGTTAACAAAAAAAAAGCTTCAAAACTGAGACAAACTGCTAATGGTCATGTGACTGTAAATCTAAAAGACACATTGACAATTATAATTATTATTTCTGGCAACTTGGTATTAGCAGGCTAAATATTGTAACTGGTTTCAGTTATTGATACTGCACTATGAGACAAACTAATTATGAAATATATGTAATTCATAATCCATGTAACTTACTATTCTCTATATAGCTCTGATATTGGTCAGTATTAAATAACTTTGTCAAACATTAAAGACAATGGATAGTGCTCAGGTCAGCACTGGCATAGTTTACAAACACTACTTAATTCCCTTTTTATATTCAGATCAATTTTTATTGTTTAAAAAAATTAATTTAGATCAAATTGTTGTGGTTTTCACATTCTGAACGTTTGCACAGTTTGCCACTGGGCACATGTGTCAGTGGACAATTTCTATAACAGCCGTAGGGGTTGGCCGCAGGATATTCTGAACTCAACACAAACACCCTAAAAATATTTATTGAACACCTAGCATGAATAGAGCTGTCTCAATCCTAACACACCTGTGCAGGTCTCAGAGAGCAAAAACATACGATGTGATATTGATGGGCGTAGCCCCATGTGCGTACTTCCCAGCATGCACTGCTTTGGTCTACATTCTGCAGAAAATCAGTCCGTAGACACACAGCAATTATAAAAGCTCTCTGTCTGGCAGCTACCTTAAATGCAAGCTGTTATTGTTTGATTGTATTGAAATAAAATGAAATTGCTTGACAATTATAAGAGGCTATAAAACTGTCCTGGCTACTGTTAGAGAAACCATGAAATAAGTTAATATATCTTTCCACTCTTTCAAAGGTATAATTTATTTTGGTGCTCATGTTTGTGCTCCGATTTTTTTCAGTGCATATTGTGGGCATTATCTAGTATTCCATCAAAAGAACAGTGGCTAGTGTTATATTAACTCCACCATTTTAGTAGTTTTCCTCCTTTGGCAAGGCTGTCCTCCTTTTAAATATATCTCATTTTAGCATAGAGAGTCAAATCTCATAAAAGTAAGAATATCAGACTTGATAAATCTGCTCAAAGCCTTTTACTGAAGTGGGAATTCTCTGTTTCTGAGAAATTGAAAGATTTAATGAATATATTCTTGTCATATTATGACATCTCATTTTTCCCTCTCATAAATACTTGTCGGGTTTATGATTTCCCACCCATCGGCCGGGAATTGCATGGCACTCGCTGTGATTGTGGGTGCTCATACCAAGTTTAATTTCTCTCACAAGGAGAGTTGACAAAAGATCACCGCCACTAAGCCCCGGAATTACCCTAGATATTGCCCTCTGTGCTCTGCAAATGAAATCCTACAGAAGACCCTTTGGAAAAGAAGAACATGATGGTTAACACTCAGAAATCCATTTTGCACAGGGCAGCATACGTACACACAGAAGTGCGGAGTGACAGGCAGAGCTGCCAGTTTCTCGATGAGAAAAGTCAGATGCTTTAGCACTACACACACACACACACACACACACACACACACACACACGCCGTCCCTTGCAGACGCATGCTCCCCTCCCCCTCCGCTTGTAGTCCCCAGCTCCCTGCTCCTACCCATCCATCTCTCCTTCATTCCTTTTCTCTCATGCCCTTGATTGACTACCAGGTCAGATAAGAAATTAAGACCAGTGAAATCAGAACCAGACCGCACCTGTCCCTTCCACAGCCAGAAGAGAACTGAAATAAAGCACTTATGAAACTGCTGTGATCATAACCTTCAAAACACTGAACTCCTCCCAGCTGTCGACTTTCCCAAGCAAAGGTTCCACAATAGAGACGCTGGCACCGAGGCCCCAATATCTACTCGTAACAGAATGCTGTCATTTTGGGACAGGGCGAAGTGTTGCAAACTGTAAAGGTCCCTTTATAGCTACAAAGATTCTGAAAATAGATGTTGCTCTACTGATTTAGACTCGCTAATAGGAGGATCAGTTTGCTTCTATTTAAAATGATTCATTTGCTCTGAGAGAAAAATGATAGTAAGCAGTGATAAATGCTTTGAAATGTGAACAACGCTTACTATCTGTCTTCATTTAACAGACATTGGAATTTTTTTCTATTTCTTACAACCTAACTATTGACATTCGTAAACAGCTACTGAATCGTCTGCAATAAAGTTGAGGTTGTAGCTAGAACTATCAGTGACTCACTGATAACAGCAAATGAACAAGGAAGGGGGCAACTTATTTGCACAATGAACCATCTCATATGCCTGAGTGTATACTGCCAGCTATGCCGAGTGAGGAGAACTTCAGAGATAATTTTCAGTACTCTATTAAAGAGTAAAGATTTCATTTTTCAAACTGAGCTATTTCTACTTAGTCCAAAATATAAAATAAAGTAACAAACTATGAACTTATATAGAGAAAGATCTCTACTCTGGGAACATCAAATTGAGAATTTTAAAGATATGAAAAAATTTCTAACTGCATTATTTCACTAATATAAACTTTATTTGACTAGCAACATTTAGTAGAATGGAACTGAGATGTAGGATAATTAACTAAACGTAAGGAATCCGAAAAATAATACACATTTCTGTATTCATCACACCTGCCCATAATTTAGCTTAGAAAAAAACTCTGGCTTGTCACATTGCCATGACAGGTTCATATTGAAATTAGGTGTTTGTTAGAATCATACAAGAGACTAAAACTAAAAACATTCAAAAGCTATTTTAGCCTGATGTTAAATCCTCTCACATTCGCTTGTGATGTTACAAATATACATATACACAAGACTGGAGCCAAGAAATAGGAAAAGTTTGTAAATATTTATACACAGAGAATATACACTGTGTTTGTATACATACTACCCCTAATCTCCTCCTTCTAATGATTTATTTTATACTGTCTCAATAGACACAATTTTTCAACTGTGGTTATTTTTCTTTTGAAATAGTAGATTGTTTACACTGGTGCTTCAAAGATATTTGTGTAATTAGGGTTCTATTTCTACATTGGCTTTTAAATCCAAGTTCTTCTTGTTTGGAATGTCATGTGCCCACAAGTAGGCGTGACAGGGCCACACTGCGCGTCGAGCCTTCCACACAGGGCAGGGAGGGCGCTGGCTAAGGACACAGAAACTTGAACCCAATCGCCGGCTTTGGACTCTGGCTCCTTCACCTCCCAGCTGAGGACCTCACCTACAAGCCTCTCTCTTCCTCAGTTTACCCATCTTGAAATGAAGAGAATAATGGCACCTCCTTCATAGACTTGTCGTCAGGATAAATAGTTAATATTTGTAAAGTGCTTAGAATAGTGTCCAGCACAAAGTACCAGCTATATAAACATTTGTTTAAAATAAAATAAAATATTCTCAACTGTTACTATGTGCATTTTAGCATGTGAATTCTGATATATACCTAATAAGAATGCTGTCAAATATACATATATCTGCATCTGTGTGGATCATTTATTTTGTATCCATGAAATTGCAGACTGATGTAACAATAACATACAACAATAATAGCCATAATATTTTAAGACAACATCAACAATAACGTATATTGTGTTTACACTGGCCAGGCACAATTCTAAGCATTGTCTCATACAATCTTCCCCACCACTGTGTAGCATAGATACTACAATTATCCCTATGTGACAGATGAAGAAACTGAAATTTTGGAGAAATTACATAATTTGCTCAGATCTCAGAATTTTTAGGTAGCAAACCAGGACTTGAAACAAAGCCTACCTGACTCTAAGACCAGCGTTCAGAACAGCTGAGCTCTTCCGCCTCCTTCAATATAAGTTTATTCAACATCTTGGTCTTTCTGGGGCTATCATTTCTGTGTGCTTTGATGACTCAGCTATCTCAAACCCTTCTTTTGAACAGTCATGGCTTATATTGATTAAATCACATTACTGAAAAATAAAATATTTGGTGCCAGGCCCCTGGGGATGATTTCTAGGCTTTTAGCCACACTTGAGTTTATTTCAAGCTAGGATGGAAAGAATGCAGATCACAGAATCAGGATCCCAGCCTCGATTTTATTACTAAGTCCTGTGAGATTAGTCAAGAAACTGAATGGATCTGGCTTACAAAGATTTATTGTGACACAGCCGTGTTATAGCTCTTGTCTAGTACTTATTAAATAAATTTAAATGGAAAATATTTTTTTTCTCAAAGAAAAAATATTTCCTTGAGCCTAAAAATATAAAACTGAAATGATTATTTGGTCTTTCCACATATTAAGATTACTTTATAAGTTATTTTTTTAACACAAGCCTAAACCTGATATCTTTTACAACACAATGAAATTTATAGAACTTGGCTCCTTATAATTTAAGAGGGCACTGGTTAACATCCAAAGCATACTATTAAAAGAGCATCTTTCCCTGGTTTGTTTTTCAAGGAAGAAGAAAAGTCTGACATTTTTTGCTTAACATCACAAGAAATTTGGTGGCATTCAACCAGGTTACATTGACCAAAGGTGTGTCTGTGCGTGTGTGTGTGTTTATACACGCTGCCTTCTCTCCATTCCAAGCAGTTTTTCCTGTCAACTTGCCAAGTACTTGTATGACACTAAAAAAAAAGAAATCAAATGCTGCTGAAAAAAAGACAGCCCAGGGCAGTCAGTGGTGACTGTAGTCCTGTGTTCTGCTTGCGTAGAGAGTCACAGAACCGTCAGCTAAACATTGCATGGACAGTCCCAGTGGGAGTCCGGGGAGATCAGGCAACAGAGTGGGCTGTGGACAAAAGGACACCCCTGAGCCCTCTGCTTTATCAGCACAAGAGGAGCAGAGCACTCTTCCAGGGCCTGGGAAGAAACAGGACAATGGTACTGGCACCCCTGCGGTGTGTGACCGGACTGTTGGCGTGGGGGTCCGTGTTTCTCATGACTGCCACGGGTGACCATGCTGTCCGTCTCAGAGCCTCTTTAGCAAATACTGAAATCCTTTTTTATATTAAGGAAGCAGAGGACAAAGAGAATTCACTGACAGTTTTGCAGGAGTAAGGATTGACTCAGGAAGGATGAAGTCAACCCACGAAACTGTGAAGTCCAACCAAATTATCTAACTTGTCTATTAACAGCAGCCACACAGGCCCTGCTGATTTTGGTGGGTGGCAGGAAAAATGGGCTGGAAGATCATATTTGGCTTTGTATATTAAAAATATTTCATATTCAAGAGACCAAGAGACAAAGATTTTTAACTTATTATTACTAATATATTAAATATTCTCATGTACGTAAAAAATAAGTTCCATTTATGCTTATGTAAATATTTACCACCCAGAAGATGGGATTTGCAATCCCCAAGAGACCCTGCAAATATCTCTGTACTAGAAAATGCAAATTTTTATAAAACTTGAAATATCTTTTAACACTCTAATTGGACTGTCTCTTGGCAATGTCTTGAATTAGGAACCATGGTTTTAGCTCACAAACTGTGAGTTAAGGATTGGCATCTCATGGCATTAGATCCCTAAGACTTGGAAGAAATATTTGGGTCACAATCAAATGTAAATTGGCATTCGGCAATAATTCCACACAGTTGTAAATTGCTTTGTTGATTTTGAAACATTTTCCAAAAACATACTGGTTATCCTTAGGAGCACAGAGCTACATAATTCCTAAATCTCTCTATAAAACAGTGACTATCTGAAAAAGATGTTTTTCTTTTTTTCCAAAACAAAGATTATAAGAGAATTTCAATAAAAAAAATAACAGGTTTATAAGCCACTTCAATACAGGACAGCTACTCTCAAAAACATTACGTTAAATAGACTGGAATCTATATAAATCCCATTTTTATTAGTGATTTTATTATAAATAATGCAATTTAAGTAAAAAATATAAATTGCAATGCTTAGTACAAGGAAACTTTCATTTTTATTTTTCGCATGAAATTGCAGAAATGTTGAGGTAAAAAATATATATAATGTCTCTTATCTCACATGAAATGTGTGCTGAAATTACAACACTATAAACTACATAGTGATCTTATCCTATTATTTCATTTGTATTCATGAAGACACATAAATTTGTGTCCTTTGTATTTTAAGGATATAGTCACTTTTCTTTGCCAAAATGTCTATTGTCTGTAGGATTTATAATCAAATAAGTGTGTATTTAAACATGTAATAGGTTGTATCCTAATAAATACATTCTCTGTAAGAATCAATATTGGAGCCCTGAAATTGATTGTATTAAAAAATGACCATTTGTCTCCTTGCAGCCTAAAATATCTCTCCTCCCCTGTGAGTTGCCTCACAGGTAAGTCAATAGGAGACCCACATGAGACCTAAGAGAAGAATTTTGCCATGTAAGTATAATCCATTTATTGGTTTATGGACCAAAAAATCCTCTCGGGAGTGTTACAAACTCATATGCTTTCCTTGAGTGATGGGTTTTGTACTTGGATTTCTTATTTAATTGAAAGATGTGTAAAAACTTATGTATAAATAGAGTTCCCTATTGGTTACACATTTCAAGAGTATCTCAAGAGTATAAATTATTCCATCAAGGGGTTAGAATAAATTATACTCAATAATTGGAATCAATTTTCCCTAGAGTAAGCACAAAAAAATTCCCATTAACATGGATAGAGGTTGCATATAAAGCATGAGATGGAAATATAATATCACCTACAAATTAGCTTTGTATTCCTGTATAGCCAGAGAAGTAGCAGAATGAGATAAGCCCACTCATATTGAACTATATCCTTTCTGGGTAATGTCCCCACTGCATTTTGGATATGGCACAATGTCAGTAAATCAATAGCAGGAAAGAGAATGCACACGCCTAAGTGCATAATCGCTGTGATTTTTAGTTGTCTCCTATTAAATGACAGCAGTGTTGCCTGGTTCACACACACCTTACAGTAATTCTAGGTAGACTGAAGAGGTATTATACGAAAAATACATCCTACTCTTTCAAAGAAAGCAAAGGTTATGCTAGCCAATTTGAGCAACCCTAGCAGCAGTGATCATGTATCAGGAACTTAAGAGAACCCAGGCACTGTGCTATCTTGAATACCATCCTGGTTACAAGAGAATGTAGCAAAAAGGCTAAGTATGCATGCTGTGGACCGAGACTGCACAGGGTACAAATACCAATGACACTATCTTCTAGCTGAATAATCATGTGCAACTTAACCTCTCTGAGACTCGGTTTCCCGATCTGTAAAACGGTAACATAAAAGCACCTACTTCATAGGATTGCTGTGAAGATTAAATGTGTTCATTTATATACAGCACTTAGAACAGTACCTAGCATATAACAAGTGTTTGTCATTAACATTGCTGTTATTGTTACTAATTAAAAGGGAAACATGGCACAGTTGTATACATCCCATGTAATCTGGAAGCACTGAAAATTGCAAGTTACTGCTTTTCTACTTGCTTATACAGTAGAGGAGTCCTTTCAGGCTGGCAGTTTTGAATAATGTATCATCCAGGGTGATGTTATCTGACAGTCACCAGCTTTAAGCTGAACCATATTATGAATACCAAATAAATAGTCTTCTTTGTGCTGAAAAAAAAAGTGCATTTGTGGTAAGAGTTCCAAAAAGAGTCTATTCTGCACAACAACAGGAGCAAGCAAAGGTCAAGTTCGTAGTCAAAAGTGAGCAATTGAGGGTTTCATATGTATAAAGGTCTTTATAAGCCTCCCCAAAAGAAGGTAGATTGGAGCTGAAGACTTGTTACCTGGACTGGGATTCTTGACCAAATAATGCAGGAAAGTAAACAAAAAGAAAAACAATAGCTGTCCGTTAGCCTTTGTTGCAGAATGCATTACTCTTCCCCAGTTCCTGGTGTGACTCCCAGCTGAAGGATTATGCTTCCTCGTCGCGTTGAAGTCATGTTTGTCCATCTAACCTGCCTTGGTCAATGAAGTGTGAGAAGTAACATAGTGTCGCTTTTGGGTAGGCGCTTTCAGAACCTGCCTGTGTTACGCCGAGTTATTTTCTGCCTTTTCCATGGTTCCGTGGGCAATGTTCCCAGCTAATGGAGGGAGGAAAATGAGGCTGGGAGGTAGAGAGCTCTTAGATGACTCATGATGGGTAGATATTAATAGCATGAGCAAGGAGTGAGCCTTTTTCCTTGTAAGCGTCTGACATTTTGGAGTTGTTTGTTACTGCAACACGATCCAGCCAATTATGGCTGATGCCACCTCTGAGACAGTCAGTGTCTCAAACGAGGGCAGAAACTCACCATGAGGCAACGAGAGCCGATCTGCTTTAGCGAGAACATCTGCAGCAGGGGAATGGCCTGGTTGGCGTTCCCAGCTTTAGAGTGGCCAGGCCAATGCCATGTGTGACAAGAAGAATAATTTCAAACAGTGGTCGCAAACCTCAACAAGTAGAAAACAATTAGTCATTGAGTATTTTCAATGGACTAAGCACTTCACTAAGTGCCTTACACTATTTATTGCCTCAATCTTCAGAGCAACAGAGGAAAGCTCTCCTATTGTTCCCATTTTCGAGATAAGAAAATTAGGCTTGGGCGTGAGATTACTTGCCTGAGGTCCTACACCAAGAAGCTACATGGTTTGAACGCTGGAATTTTGACTCCAGGAGCTGAGATCATAACCACTTCCTGACACTCTTATTTTGGTTGGGAGACGAAAGCATAGAAATAGATAAAATTCAGCTGCAATATCAATCATGATGCAGAAGAGGATGAATTGCCAAATGATAAGCAGAAGAAAATGAAGAGTTGGATTCATACAAAGAAGATAATCCCAGTCATTTTTATGGCCTGAAGGGGCTTGTTATGGGAAAAGGGCTCCAAGCAATGCATTGGGGATTGGTAAAAATTGGATAGGTGTCAAATAGGGTACTAACGGCCATTCTAGAAAAAAAAATTTTTTTTAAAACCTAGTAACCAGGTATCACTAAGGAAAGACCACCAAAAAATCACTACTAATAAAAGGCAGAGCGAGTCTTTCATCTCAGCTTCAAATAGTATTCTACTGCTGGCATCTTTCAAATATTTCTTGATTCTAAAGCTGAGGAAAAAAGAGCAAAACTTCAAAAGGACCTTTTTGACATTTATTTCCTTGATCTAAACACAGCTATAACATTATCAAGATTTCACTCTGAAAGAGACTAATCTCCAGCACGGGCAGCACAGGCTGGGTAGCCCAATCTACTCTTACCTTGATCTTTCTGTTTAAGAGACAGCTATGCTTTTTAGAAAGCCACGATCTTAGAACTGTTTCCAATTTTGCTCACTTGCCATTCAGACGAGGAAACCGAGGTTCAGAAAGGCAAAGGAATTGCCTGAGGTCACACAGCCAGAGCAGCCTCTTTGGGGATCTCAGAATTTCTAACAAAAGAAATCACTGCCCACCAGTGGATTTGTGGTTGCCTCAGAGAAGCAGGGCGGGTAATGGTGCTAAAAGAAGCAGAGACATTAGGATAGGAACTGAAAGGGCCTGAAAAAGAAATTATAAAATATGGTAAAATGCAACCTGGTTTTGACACCAAGTATACTATGCATTAAACTTCAGGAATTTCCAGGATGTTTGAAACTTCCCTCTTATACATTATATGAAATCTCACTGTCTGCACAGCTTAGAGCATTTCATTCCATGTCAGAAGAGAATACCATGTTTGCCCCAAGTCTAATAAAATTTGAGTAGCCTTCATAAGATCTCTGTCAATTTTATAAATTAACATTAATCTTTTGTTCACCACACACATATATCTCTTAATGCTGTGTGAATTGCAAATTATATTATTACACGTAGTTAATTTGAAAGACAAAATTTTAAAAAGATGTTCAAGTACAAATAAAACTCCTTTAGAAGGAACATTATTGGGGACCAGTTAACTTTGTATTCTGGCTTTTGTTTCAGAACCACTGTACACCCAAACAAATACACATCTAGAAACATGCAGAATTAGTATACTGGATTCTGCCTGAAGAACTCTTAGAAAGCTCTGGAATTATGAGTGCAGTAAGCAACTTTCAGGGCCTACTATGTTATAAAATTCTTCTTAACAGAATAATTGCTAATTTGAATAATGCTGAAACAAAGATTATTCACAAAGCAAAGACCAAACTTTGGCATCAGAAAGCATTTCCAAAGATACTACAAAATTACATTTTTTAAAAATTAATGTTATCACACTACCTTTTAGCACACAAAGGAACGGCAGGAAGGAAAGAAATGTACCTCTGCTTCACAGATAATCACATTCAATAAAACAAAATAATTATTCAAATAACTAGGGAAATGTAATGATCCTTTGAGTTTAGATAATTTACATATGGGTGTAGGATTGCTGCACTAGCTTTGAGTTAATGACTACTTAAAAAAAAAGTTCTACTTACTAACCAGAATCTAAGTTCTTTTTTGCTCTCTGACTAAAATAGCTCAAGCAAACAGAAGATAAGGAGACTAAGAAAAATTTAGAGAAAAATATTTTTGTCTCATATTTCATGAATCTTATCTCCAGTTTGGGGTTCCACCAACAGAAGTTGAATCAGATGAAACAATTATTATAAAAGTAGAACTAGCTCATCGTGTAGAAGAAATTTCTCTGAATCATAAAAAGCATTCCCAATTTACTATCCATGAAGTCCTACTAGACAATCGTAATCACTGTGAGCCATTTAAATATCATAATTATTGAAGTATTAAAGCATAAAATCTCTCCATTATAAGCATGCTAGGATTATCCAATAGTCTAACAACCATAGGAAACTCCATATTTCTTATAAACAGTGTGGTGCTTCCTCAGAACTTTAACATGATTCAAAAACATTTCAAAAACTTTTTTATTGCATTGTTAACCATAAAATCCATTTTGAAATTGAAGTTTACAAAAGATATACATCCTATGTTTTTCTTTGAATATTGCAAATTTTATTGCATCAGTCAAAAACTGTGACTCGGGCAGTAAAACGTTACTGTTGCTCAGGGTAATGGTATGTGTCTGAAATACAACCCATTTGCTCTTCGTTCATTTTGTCTTAGTCGTTGGCAACATGACAAAATTTTTTCTGTAAAATATTCTTTGTTGTGCTGTTATCATATTCATATAATTTCTTTATTTTATCTTTTTTGATAAAATATTTTCCACCCGGGTCTGCTTTTTATCACTTTACAACTTACTGCCACATGCCCCGTGCTCCTGGCAAGGTTTACGAAGTGTCTTGGCTAAGAAAACGCCTGCCCTGGCTTATCGACGGGCAATTGTCGCCTAGGACTCGAGTGACCACAGGGCACTATCTGAGGGTCATTACTGGCCTGTCCTCCCTTTCTCTCGAACGTCATAAGATCACCTTGAGAAAATGAACCAGACGTTTTCTCATAATCTACAATATAACAACAGACTGGAGGTTTCATTCGTTTTCTCTGTCCTCCACGTGTAGATTTCCATAAATCACAGCACGCAGGGTGTCCTTGGAACTCCCTGTGCCAGCGCACGGGTGCGGGGGGAGGAACTGTGGCAGCTGAGCAAGTTGAGCATTTAAATACCCCATTCATCCCTGGTTTTGGCTTCCTTGCATTCATCTAGCTGTTTATGGACACCCAAAAGCTCCAAAAGCTGTTTTCCTTGGCTGTGAATTGGACTCTATAAAGTGAGTCTTAGTAAGAGTATTGTATTCCTGTCCTTTAAAACTTAGCCAGGTACTTTTCAGCTTTGGCAGCCTTTCCGTGGCCTGTATTGGCAGGGGCTTTATCCCTTTACAATCACTAACAACACAGCGCCTGCTGCTCCGCTTGACAAACTCATCCTTGCACTTTGTAACGTAACTTTAAAGGACAATCGCCATCCTCCCAAACAATAGTTATACTCCTTTAGCATTAAAGCACAGCTAATTATGTCTCCTCTTAATAAGGAAAATACTGACACATGAGTCAATTATTCATTTATAAAAACAAAAGGTCCTCATTAGACCTTTATAAAAATGTATTGCTCTAATGTGCTTATGATAGACACTACCCTAGGCAGTTTGCAGAACACAAAAAAGAAACTGTCATTAAAGAGATCTCTGTCATTGAAGAGCATTGTTAGAAAACTCCAAACATGTGCCTCCAGAATAACTGGAGGATATTTATAAAACAGTTAATGAGAATAAGCAACACAGTAACGACTGAATACATAACTGTGAAAAAGAAACGCAAAAGGCTGTACATGTCTTAAACTGAAAGACTATTTCAGAGGAACAATTGGTCAACATTGCATCACGATGAAAGAAACTCTATGTATGGAAGACATAAGTCAGAACTTGGGTCTCTTATATTTGTTTCAAAATGGGTTTCTCAGACCAGAGTAGTTCTCTAGTATTAATACTCAGGACAGAATATGATTGTCTGTATCAATTTAAAGAATCTTAGAAGAAGGGATCTTAAATTTAAAGAGTCTTAAAAAGGGAGATCCAGGGAAAGGACAGAATATCAGGAATCATTTTAGTTTACAAACTCGGAGCGGGGACTGTCCTCATGCTGGCGTGCCAGCATGTGTGTGTGTGTGTGGGGGTGTGTACCGGCTCCCATGTAGTCTCCGCCATGGTAGACTTATTAATTAGCATTCACGACCAGCAGTTTTCTTGCCTTCACACTTTGGTAGTTCATGCATAAGCGTGCATGTCACTCTAATACAGATAGCGAACTTTGCAGGAGGGACATTCCACTTACGACACTTAAAGAAAAATATTTTTTACTGGTGTGGCATCAGTGGAGGACAGTGACCATGATGAATAAAGGTTCCTGACCTGTTTCGACTAAAAATAACCAGAAATCAAATCTAACATATCCCTTTTAAGGTAGCGTCGAAAGTTTCCTATTGGACACAGATTGTGTTAATGTCGAGGTCTATATAACATTAGACGAGGGCATCCTTTGTTATCTGAGATTGTATCGTCTCCTGAAACTGACCACCGAGTTTCAAAAATGAAAATTATCTGGTGAAACGAAACTTTAGCTGTATCTATTTTCAATGACGTTGGCAATCACTAGCATATTAGTGCTAGTGATTAGCATATTAGGTCATAAGAATCAAAACAGACATTCAGCACATATTTTGAGTCAGCCACTGAATTAAGTACCTTACATTCTGTCAGAAAGCAAAGCCTGAGGGAAAATGTATGGGCTGCTATTTTATTAAGGAGACCAATCCCAAAGAGCAACAGTGAGGGACAAAGACTCTTGGGAAGTGAAGGAGGGAAAGTCTCCTAGAGGATGCGTGACCAGGCTGGTCACCTCTAAGAGTGACTGATTGCTCAGCCTCACCGCGTCCTCCTCCCAAAAGTTCTGTAACTGCCTCTCAATACGGGCTGTCCAGGAGGAGAAAAGAGAAAGATTTTGTTCCAGCCCTCATCCTCCAATTGCTAGAGGTTTGCCATAGAGCTCGTCGCTGCCCCTCACTTCTGAGCTGTGCATGTGTGGTCCCTGAGCAGTGTCCCGCAGCGCCCCCTCCCCAGCGCGGAGAGGAAAGTCCCCGAGCAGGCAGGAGATGCATCTAGGGCAGCACAGGGCGAAGGGCTGTGAGGCTGTGCCCGTGTGAAGCTGGTCCTCCCAGCTGCTGCACCTGCACTCAGCTGGCACGGGAAGAAGGGAGCTGGGGATCTGAAGCGGGTTGCCAAGGTGTCTGATCACTGCGTCACTCCATTTAATCCTGCCAGCGCTGCCACGGGGAGGTGCATTTGTGTCCACACCTTGCTCATGGGGAAGCAGAAGAACAGGGAGTCTCGGAAGCATGCGTAAAGGCATTTAGCTGTTAGCAACCTGCAATTTAGACATTTTGAGACCATTTTGTTATCATCAATTGGTCAATCCAACCAAGACAAAATATTGCGTTTTCCGTAAAAATAAGCATAAAAAATACATATGATCTCATTTAGTGAAAAGAGGAATTCTTACCCTCCCCAAATATCGTACTCCAAGAGTAACTATGACATTGAGCAGACGCCAGCCTTCTGGTCCCCACCCCCGCCCCACCCCTCGTAATTTAGGACAGGCATAAATTCTAAGGAGATGAGTGTCTCTCTAAAGATGAAGAAACATAAAAAACCTCACAGTGGATGACAATGTGGGTGTCTCAAGCCCCACAGAAGCGATCACATGAAGACCAGCAGCACAGCTTCATAACAGAAGCACCCTAAGCTACGTGCCCAATGCTAAAATGGCGACTGGCATTCATAAACATTTTTCTTTCCATTTGGCAAAGTCCAAAAGGATGGTGCTTCACACAGCAGAGAGAAGCATTAACCCAAAGAGGACCTGCAAAGGGAGAGGCTGAGTGGACCATGCAGCAAAGTTTGCTGGGCTGGAGACGGCTCAACAGAAAACAAAACAAAAGGAAACACTTTTCTGTTCAAATAAGGAGCTCCATTGCAAGGATGACTTGGCGTGGCTCAGACATAGAGGAAAGGAGGGCAGGAGAGAAGAATTGTAAGTTGAAGGGATAATGGACTGGACGTAAACACCTTCAGTCTACCCTCTCTTCAGTAAGAAAGAGTCGAGGTCGTATGCTGTAAATTAAGCTGTGAGTTCTTGGAGAGCAGAAGTCATGTCTCTTTCATCCTCATTGCCCCATTTCCCAGCCGAGTGCCAGACACCTGGCTGGTGCTCATTCATTTCTTCCTTCATATAATAAATATTTATTAAGGTTCTCCTATGTGCCTGGCAATATTCTTTGAGCTGAAATATAGCATTAAGCAGAGTTGACAATTTTCTTACCCTCCTGGAGTTTACATTCAAATTATGTTCAGACTTCTAAATAATGTTCAAACTACTAAAAGCATGAGCTAATTTTGGGAGGTGATAAGTGCTAATAAGAAAATAAAGTAAATATTTGGCAAACTAAGCTGGACTTTAAGAGTTAAGGTAGAAGGAGATGTAGAATTATCTGGAGGAAATAGAAAAAAAACTGAAAATATTAACTAGTATAAATGTTTTAAGACAGAAACAAAAAAGTGAACAAGCTGTTCAACATCTCTGAGCTGTGGCTTCATTATCTGTAAAATGAGGACAAAGTTGACTTTGCAAGATTATTGAAGATGAAAGAGGTGCTGTATGTGACGTCATCTTCTAAAATGCAAAAACACCCAAAAAATATTAGCTGTTGTGATGGCCCTACTATTTGGTATCCATCTTTCATTCTTGAAACATTAATCCATCACTTTTTAGATCTGTAAAAGCTGCTACAGAATATGTACAGACACACACACCCCTTTTTCAAAGGACTATTCCCTCCTTCCTCATTTCACAAAATAATTTCTTTCTCATCATTAATCCATTTGACAAATTTTTTAAAAAAGACTATAAATGAATATTTTTGAAAATGAATATAACCAGCAGCCAAACAAAGCTTTGTCAATTAAGAAAGTTATCTCGCTGCACTTTTTTAATTAAAGTCAACCCACCCCACTCAATGTCACATAAGCGACAAAGACAGGCCTTTTGAGAGACTAGAGCTTGATGAAAACTTTCAATTGTCTTAAAACTCCAGTTTTATCAGTTTACTGATGAACATATAGCATCTATATGTGACAAATATTTTTATGTCTTATAATTTGTTAAAGGTTCTCTCTTCTAAGAGAAAAGAGGATATACTGGAAGTTAAAAGTTTGGTTTTGCAGACATTTAACAGCATCTGTCTAGAAAGAAAAGTTTAAACTCAGTGATTTGCAAAACAATGTTTTGCTTTATGTGATTCTTTAATGAGTAAATCACTGCATTAATATTCAAAATGCAACAACCTGTGCTGTCAATAAAACTTCTATTTAATAGCTGAAGTTTTTTGGGGGAAGCAGAATGCATTCAAGGTGTAATTTAACAGTGTGAAAATTTGCTGGTAATGGAACCACTTAATCTGGGGTTCTTAATCCTACTTAAAGTGTTTTTATTATGAGCAGTGACTAAGTACAGAACACTCATTACATTCACAACATAGTTATTATTTGAATTCAAGTCTCTAAACCTGAAATTTATAAGTTGAAGGATGGCTCCAACAAGATCATCTACGTTTACAACTTAAAATGCCATACATATTTGCCCCAGCATGCACTTAGTAATTCAACCAATTATTGCTCTATCTTTTATTTTCCAGGCCCAGCTCAAACATGAAAAGGAAATTTGACCTGCAATTCATGACCGAATCTCTTAACAGATTTGTCATGATATCAGCATCCTAGTTCAACCCAAACAGAATACTTCACCAGCGCTAGAAGTCACAGTGTTAGCTTCATAAGCATAAAAAGGCATGCACAGCAGTTAACAGAGGCTGTTATGTAGCTTATTGAAACTCTCTCTCATACTCCACAAAAGATTTGAAAAGAAGCTGATATAAATCATATCAACCAAAAAATTCAACCTATTCCTTGATATGGTCAAATAGGGGTGATTTATGCTTGCCAATAATATTTGCTAAGAAAAATCACAATTAGATGCCATTATTAAATTTTGTTTTACTTATTTCTTTGTGCCATTTACCCATTTGATCTCCTAAGAGCTTAAACACCTATACAAACTCACAGTGCCATACTGGAAGATTCCAGGTCTAGTGACCCGACTATAGTTGTTATTTCAACAACCCTCTCTGGGGTTTCCATAGTAAATATAAAATAGATCAGAGACAATATGGCCAAAAAGACTTGATTGTATCCAGTTGAAGTATTATATCTAAATGGGGGGAAAAGTCAGCCAAATAGGGGTTATGTAGGTCACTGAAGCCTAGGATAAGAAGCACAGATATAGATATATATATGCCTATTGCAGGATTATATAATTAACCCCTCATTCTTCTATTTCTCAAATAACATGACCACAGGGAAAGAAGGTCATGAGTAGGTATTTAGTAATAACTAGTTCACTTGACCTTCATTCACTGTAAAATAACATACCGGCATTCTGCTTTTGTATATTAGTCTTTTGAAAGATTTACAAGCATGAATCAGGACGGCTTGAGTTGACCTGCTTTAGATCAGTGAAGTTTCTCAGCCAGCTAGGAAGGGGACAGCCCAAGATCACACCTCTTTTGTTGGCTGTTGGGAAATAGTCACTTATTCTGTATTGGTGGGAATCTAACTTCGTGCCTTCATTTTTCATTCAAACGTCTACAAGGCTTTTTATGAAGAAGCAAAAGCCTCAAAAAAATTCATTTACTTACTATTTGCTAGTATGAGATTATTCTCAGCAAAATGGATTGTTACACAAACTGAGGTTTCTGAAATTTTAGAAAAATGACCTGGCAGAGAGGTTTGTTGAAATAACAACTGTAGTCGGGTCACTAGACCTGGAGTCTTCCAGTATGGCACTGCGAGTATGTTACAAGAAAGAAATGGGATATTTTTTATTGTGTCCTCTCCTGGCTTTGGTATCAGGATAATTTTGGCTTCATAGAATAATACATTAGGGGGATTCCTTCCTTTTCGATGTTATGGAATAATTTCTGCAGTATGGGTATCAGGTCTTTTTCATAGGTCTGGTCAAATTCAACTGTCAATCCATCTGGTCCAGGGCCTTTCCTTGTTAGAAGATTTTTTTATTGCTGCTTCGATCTTGTTGCTCGTTGTTGGTCTATTCAGGAGTTCTATTAGGTTGGTGCAAAAGTAATTGTGGTTTTAGCATTGTTGAAATTTGCCATTTGATATTGGAATACGTTCTTAAATAAATGTGGTTATGTTATACATTATTTTAATGTGCATTTCTCACTTTGTTTTTTGCTAATGATGTATTACTTACTTGCTGTTTATTTTATATTTGTTTTAGACTATGGAAATGATGTTACACAAAAAGCAAATTTGGGCGATTTTCTTATTCGAGTTCAAAATGGGGCATAAAGCAGTGGAGACAAATTGCAACATGAACAATGCATTTGACCCAGGAACTGCTAATAACCATACAGTGCGGTGGTGGTTCAAGAAGTTTTGCAAAGGAGGTGAGAGCCTTGAAGATGAGGTGTGCACTGGCTGGCCATCGGAAGTTGACAACAACCAATTGAGAGCAATCAGCAAAGCTGATCCTCCTACAACTACACGAGAAGTTGCCAAAGAACTCAACATTGACCACTGAACAGTCATTTGGCATTTGAAACAAACTGGAAAGATGAAAAAGCTCAATAAGTGGGTGCCTCATGAGCTGACTGAAAATTACAACCATGGGACAAAAGCCAACTGACCCTCAACCACATAACCAACATGTTCTAACCAACAAAGCTGACCAAATTCAAAAGTACATCGGAACAGACTTTATCATAATGTGCATTTCCAGTTTTCAGACCAAATTACAAGTTCTCTGAAAATTTGGGGGTAATTCCATGTTTATCACGCATGCCTGATCAGAAGAATCATCTGATGACATTCAGTTGCTAGATCTCTCCCCTGAGGACTCAGATTAACTAGACCATGGATGGGATCCAAGAATATTTTTTAACAAAAAGCTAAAATGATATGATCACCATAAGTCACTGTCATCTTGCACATATTTAATTAACTTGCAGACTTTATAATATAATTCACTAGTGATTTAATACAATCCATGCCTCTCCCTGATAGCAAATACTCAGTGTACTAAAGACATTCCAAAACAAATGATGTGTACCTTTCTATATGTTCTCGTTTAAGAAAAATTGTTATTGGATAACATAAACAAGGAAGAGTTATTTACACCAGTATATACAAATCCGAAGAAAGGAATGGAAACATTATACAGAAAAATGAAGAGAAATAACAAATATACATTAACCACAAACTTTAAACCCAACACTAATTAGATATACTCAAAGAATTACACTCTCTTTCCTTGACCAACACTCACAGTTTGTTGTTTGTAGCTACAGCAGTTCAGACCCTTATAGCTGCTGAACACATAAACACTCAAATACATTTTCCTGCGTATTTCCACACATCTAGGACGCCTCATTCTCCAATCAGGATTCCTTAGTTTCTCTCCACATCAAGACATTCCTACATCTTCAGCCCTCTTATTTTTGGAAACCCATCCCACATTATATTAAACACATTAAGATGATGCATCAATCACATTAAATATAATTTCCTGCTATAGATATTTTTAAGATTGTTATATTTGCCTTTTGATATTATTTAGCCACAAAGAACTAATTTAAGTCATAGGTGGCTATGATTTCTCAGCAATTGCTATGCATATTTGATAATCCTTCCAAAGGAGAAAAAAACTCACCTACAAATTTTTGTGAATGTAAAATCTTTTATAAATAATAAAATTTAAAATGAATGAATGGCAGATTTTTTTTGAATGTTAATCTCAATTTTGTAATTTCTTCTCCTATAGGATTAAATGAAGGTCTTTAAATTTTTTATTGCTATATAATAATTGCATTAATAATTGCATATTTTGGGGGTACATGTGATATTCTGATACATGTATACAAGGTATAATGATCAAATCAGGGTAACCGATATCCATCATCACCTCAAACATTTACCTTTTCTTTGTGTTGGGAACATTTCAGTTCTTCTAGCTATTTTGAAATATATAATAAATCATTGTTAACCAAAGTCTCTCTACTGTATTATCAAGGAAATATCTTTTTAGATATCAAATAATTAATAGGCCTCTGAAAAAAATGGAGGCCCTGCATGCTGTTTCAACAGTGCCCAAAGGCCCTGCTGCACTCATACTTTGAAATAAATAAACTCATCTTGATGTTCTTCCTTTCATTGCTCCATACCCTTTCCAGAAATTCTCCACCTTTGGTATAAACAAAATAATGCTCCTGGGGTGATCAATTTGATCATATAAAAGCAGGTTTAAGAGAAGACTTTGAGATCATTAATTATGTACAGAAATTGTTATCAAATTTTCAGGTTTTGGGGGTAAGGAGCAGTCTGTTGCTTTTTATGAACTCTACAAAATCCTTATAGATGGTTAGAGTTTCCTGCTTTTGCCATTTGTCATGATGTGGCGGTCGCATTGCAAAGAAAATATGGTCAGAAGGTGGCAAAGGCAAATCAATATGATGATGAGTCATCTAACTCAACTTGCTAACTTACCTTCTCAAACGATAGGTCCTTGTGAACCTGTGTTAGCCTCTGCTATTTTGTGCTTATATGCACAATTAGCTTATTAAAAGAAAACACTGTCTATTTATCAAACACATGCTTAAGGGCAACAATTCATTGTCAATATGAACTAAGTCAACAATCATCTTGGGGGACTAGCAATGAACTGACTCTCAAATCCTGAACTGAATAAAGAACTTTACTGACTCTCAAAGCCTGAATTAGATAAAGAATTTTACTTTTCTCATTTTTAGTGACAATTAGATCTAGAAATAACATAGCATGCCAGCAATACTCTCCTTTCTCAGTATTTGTGTCTGAGTTGGCAGCATAAATGCTGACAATCTCACATGCAGTCCTGCTCTGTTAAGCTCTGCAGACTTAACTGTGTTTAGGTAGTTCAGATAAGCTTTAAACAAGCATCTGAATTTCTGGGTGCCTATGGAAAATGACCAAATTCCTCTCCTTTTGTGATTCACTTATGTCTGATTCTAATGTATTCATGTAGGAATAATAGAAGGCCTTGCTTCACACACCTAAGCTTACCATTAATATTAAAGAATTAATTTAATGTTGTCAGCCACGTGGTACTTCATTCATTCCAGAGAGCAGGGATCTTTTGTGTTTATTTTATTTCCAGCCAGTAAAATACATTATTTGCTTTTTTCCCTAAAACAATGGCTGTCTTTCTCTGGAGAATTGAGGCATTTCATGGAAAAGTGCTATCATGAACCCAAAAGACTGCATGACATAAAAACCATAAAATTGTACATAGTGTCAGGATGCAGTAATATAACAACGAAGGAGGGCTGTGGTGACAGGTTTTTTTTGCCTGGTCTTGTTACAATCAGGTGACTGCTTCTATTTTTTATATATTGGAATTCTGTTAACATTGATTATGTACTGTTACTATCCTTTACTAACTTAAATTTACAAATTGAAAACTTGACCACTAATAAAAACCTTTATTCCTTATAATTGGTTTGCTTGTAACTGGGACAAATTGTCACCTACCTGTAAAGTATGTGTGGTTCGTGGGTCCAAAGGACAAGTTTCCTAGAGAAGGTGTTTTCTGCGTCCCTGTAAAAACTTAGAAATATATGTTTTCCTTTCTAAAACATTAAAAAAAAAGTAAAGCTTCTGATACAGTTAAACTTAGCAACAATAAATATTAATGAAAGTTTTAGATAAATTTTAGAACCAGATGTTTTTTAACCCTAAATACAAGTTTACCACTAAAAACTCAAATAGAAAACCACTGGCCATGTTTTAGCCTTCTACTCCTATCTTCCAGGAACAGCAATAAATGACTCCACCTGCATTGCTTCACTTGGTCCTCAAAGCAGCTCTTCGAAGGAGGTCCCGTGCCCTCTTTTTTTTTTTATAGGTAAGGAAATTCGGGTACAGAGTGGTTAGGTAACCTGCCCAAGATAACACAGGGATTAAATAACTCAACTCTCATTTAAATGTGATGTTTGTAATTTAAAAGGCATTTCTCATTTACTAGCGTGATCGCAACATACTATGATACATAAACTTGTTTATCATGAATATATGTCCCAGCTTCTGCAGCTCCATCTGGGGTCAAAGTTCACGAAGTTGTCCTTTCTACCGTCAAAGCGAACTTGGCTCCCTTCCCCTCTTTGCTTCTCAGTGTCCTCGTCTACATATAAAATGGGGACACGCGCGCCCACTTCAGGGGCTCGTGCGAGGATCATATGAGATGACCTGTGCAGAGTGACTTGCCGGCCATCTGACACCCACGCAAACCTGCGTCCTCCCTTCAACTCACCTGCTCCCCACCAAACCAGAAAGTTTGGGTTGGCCTCTCTCATTTTCCTTCTTCAGTGTCTCCTTTCTCAACATCCACTTGAAGTGAAACGAGGAAAGAGAAGTTTCATTCAGCTACAGAACGATGTTACAGAAATGTATGAAACTTCTTAATCTCCTTTTACCAAGTTGAAGACTTCCAGGTGCTTTATTAGCTCACCAATTAATTAGTAATTACTCTGCTGATCAATAGCTTCATTACATAAGAGAAAGCATCCCTAGTACTTACCAGCCTTTTTGTAATACAGGGTTATTTTTTTTTTAATTATCTCAGCTTATCACTAAAAAGATATGTTAAAAATAACTAGTTTTAAAATATTTTATTTGTGAACTACATAAGAAACATAAAGTGTGTTCATTACAAAATCTAATAGCTACCATCGCATGTTTACAGATAAAATTTAGTTTACTGAAGTTTATGTTTAAAGATTTTTGTTTAATATATGAAGTTAAGCTTACTGCTTAATCAACAAATCAAGCAAATACTATTGGTATGTTCAAACTCCAGTTTAGAGAGAACACCAAAGCTTTGCTATTTCTAACATCCTTAGTTAGCAGTGAAACAGCTACATCAACTAGGCTATCCTGTACTGGTATAAATATTCTTCACACAGTGTACACTCATTTAATCACCATGTATTTCTTTCCAAATCTTACCTTTATAGTTCATAAAACTCATAGTTTCTCATATGAAATTGGGTACATTTTCTAGGGGCTCAAATTGGGTACATTTATCAGACTGCTTCAATTAATTTGCATAAATTATCATATTTAATTTGTACTTACTGAAAGCAATAGTTGCTTGAATTAAACCTAATTTAGGTTCTGACTTTGATTTACCTTACTTAGTTCACTAATTTTAGCACTAGGTTCTTATTAAGATATAAGAATGAATCTGTTCTTTTGGATTTAGATTTTGCATGAGGAATATTGAGTAAGTCCAAGAGTTTGAATAGCAATTCAGTAACTGAATTGTCCTATGTTCTTTTAAAATAATTCTCAAACTAAAAGCAAAAATGTCAGATGAGGGAAACTTTATACAACTATATTTTCAAAAATTGAAAATTTGTCACAGTTGTCCTCATAAAAACAATTTTTATAATGTCAGTGTCACCGTTAATAATAATAAGTATCAGTGGCCCCAGTGAATTTAGCATCAGAACTCTTGATTGACTTTTTAAATTCTTTTTCACATCCTTATTAACATTCCATATAATGTCTCTTCATTTCAGACTCTAGACCTGAACACGTCTTCTAATTTCTGTGCATGTCATAAAATGCACCTAAGCCTGCAACTTAGCAAAGAGGATAATTAGCTAGAAATCTAGAGGCACAGGCCGGTGCTCTTAGATTTACCACTAATCACAAGTGAATAATTCAGCCCTACCTGACAATATTTTTAAGATATTATTTTAAAATTGCAATCATTTACATTTGTATAACAATATTTTGCATTTCATAATATTTTAATAATTAACACATCTCATTCAAACAACAAATCTCATTCAACAAAACCATGAGTAAAGCAAGGGGAATTTCTGTCCATGTTTTCAAGAAGCACTAACAATAATAGGTACTAATGGCAGGTCTTTCCTAACTGAATACACAGGCTTTAATTTATGTCTCATACAATTGGCCTGGTGCTCCATTTCTTAGATTCCTGGGTTAAATCTTTGCCTCAGTTGGAAAAGTTCATTCTGTAGGCTTTCATCCCAAGACTGACCACGCTGCTCAATGTTATTTCTCAGAGGAGTTGTGTCAAGTTGTTGGAAACCATTAACTTAAATGGTACTTAAGTACCTGCAAATTATTTAGATAATGAGCTCTATATAAATATGAAACATCATGCATTTTTGTCTTCTTAAAGCCCCCTCCATAGACAAAGATAAGGGATGAAATATTTTCTACCATAATCTCAGAAGTTAAAGAATGAATGTAGCTGGCAATGTCCCCTGACCCCCTCCACTCTGTGCCATAAATGTGTCAAAAGCTATGACAGAGGTGGCCCCTTTGGTGTCCATAACTTCGTGTCTGTTAAAGATCTACAACTTGTGCTCTTTCAATTAAAAATTTATTTTTTTCTGTTGTTGTTGTTGTTGTTATAGCTATCAAAAAAATCTGTAAGTTACATATAGTGTAGTATTTCTGGGAAATGAATCAGGAAATCCTGACTACAGCATTCCAGGAAATGCTGGGTTGAATTATCCTGGTCCATTAGTAACCGTGTGATGCAGTAAAAGCAGCATTGCTCTCAAGTTCATTACACAATGTACTATTCTGTGAACTTCATTCATTACAGCACTTTTGTAATGCTCACACCTTCATTTCTTCATCCATGGAAGTAATGAGGAGACTGGACTACAAGATATTTAAAACTCTAACAGTTAATCACTCATTCTTTCTGGAAAACAAAATCATCAATTGATATCTGAGATTTACTAGCTATACTAGTTTGGCCTCCTTAGTTTGAAGTCCTAACATACAACACATAGCCTCTGGTTTCAAGTTTTAACAAGATGTATAGCATATTTAATGTCAGCCATCCAACTGAAACTTGCAAACTAATCTAACATTCCTCTGAACACGTAGGAAATTAAACTTATATTCAAATTAGATAACAATTAACTATTCCTGTAGGGATTATGGTGCTATGCTTGTGGAACAAGAATATGAAAGAATTTTTGTAACACATAAAAACAATTTATAAAGAAGGATAAAATCACATTTAAAGAATTCTTGACTGTTACATTTAACCAGATGTACATTATTGGTATAAAGCTCTAATTTATATAGTACTGATTTTTAAAAGATTATATATTTCAAAGTATTGAATTGTAATTTATTTACAAAATCAAAGTCCACTTCCCCATTATTCCGATAGCACATACAGCAGGCAATAGTAAGGAGCAAATATGTCATTATGGAGATTCAAGAAAAGTTACAATATCTCTGCCTCTACACAGCTCTTTCAACCACAAGCTTCAAAATTGAGAAGAGTAAGAATTAAGTGTGTTCCTTCTATTTTAACATAAATAGTTTTCAAATACAGACATCAAAAGAATAATCTAATCAGAAAGAAGCTAAACATCCATTATGAAATAATAATATTATGACATGAAGTTACAGTTGTACATTAGATTTTACATTTTCATGCACCTCAACCTAATACTGCATGAATTATGTAGATGAGAACAAATAGACTTCGTATGTTGTATTTTGTTTAGAACAGTAATATTTTTTAGAAGCTCTCAAATAAAATGGCAAGGATATTGTTTCCATTTTGTTTCCATCCTTTTATGTCTGGAGTTTTTTTCTTTTTGCAACATTGGGTAATGTGAACCTCACCACAGCCTTTCATTTAAAGTTTTGAAAAACTCCGGATTCTTTCTTTATCAGCAAATAAAGATAAGAGTAGCATGCTAAAAATGCCAATTTTACTTCTTGTCCTGAAAGGTGATAATATGATTCCAAAGCAAATTTTCTTTTCTAAATCCAAAGACTCAGTAATATCACCTTAATAATCTTTTCACCTTGAATAGCACGATTCTTTGAACATATTAATTACTGAACCATTCACAATATCATTCTGAAATTATGTTATACCACTTGTAACACTTTAGCAAATTCAAAATGTTGTACAAAGAGAAATCAATATTATTAGAGAGCTGTTGGCCAAGAAAGATTTTTCAGAAACACTACTGTTCTAAGCTTAAGTGCATACAACAAGCTTGAACATTAATTAGGTACTGAAAACAACAAGCTTTATTGGGGTGGAGAAACATGTCATTAGTCATAGGTCTTATGAGTGGAAAAATTTTAAGATACTTGAATCATGATATTTAAAAATAAATGCAGCTTTCTATAATAAGTTCTTCATTCTAATCAGGTTTTTTTTGGTACACTTAATTGATGCAGTCTTGTAGTAAATAACTGTGTAATGAAAAGAGATGGTTAAAAAAAGAGTCCCATGCTTTTTTTAAAACCCAACCGTTTTTATGGATATAATAGGAATAACAAATCTTAAATCATAAACGTTGTATTGTAAATAATATAAGGTTTTTGATTTTTCATTTATGCTTCAGAATCCTGACCACATTGTCTCACTTATTTGTAATCCATCAAGCCAGGTGACAAATAGTCTTCTATATTTACCCACTCAGAACATACAAGAAGCATACTGTATTAGCAGCTGAAACTACAAACGCTGCTGTCAATCAAACAGTCTGGCGGGGTACCATATTTCTTGTCACCAAGAGGCTTAAAGCAAAGAATCTGTGCCTAATTCTTTTAAACCTTATAGGTCAAAAGGTTTTAAAATTATTTTTGACACCATTTCTTTGCTTTGTCAACAGGCCTGAGTACTTTTTAGCTTGTAAAGAATATCAAAAAATGACTCATTCTAACATCGCAAATTTATGGGTTTAAGACATCACTTTTCACAGTAACAATTCTCCGGGCAGATTCGATATTGCTATGCCTCAAAAAGATGGTGATCTGAATTTGAAAACTGTGCCCTAAAAGCCTGGCTGCATAAAAGCTAGAACTGGGCCAAATGGCCAGTGGACGCTCAGAGGTGTTTGGGGCTATGGCCACGGCCACCTGGGAGAGTGGCTCTCACTCAGATCAGCCAATTACCACAAATTACACCTCCTAGGGACATTAGGAATCCCCTGTGGCCTACCCTGACCCACAGGAGAAACATTTTAACAGTTGCTATTAAAGTAACTCATCTAAGACCAAATCATATGAATCCACACAGCTTCTGATGCAAACTCAATCGCTGTCGCCGCGTGAGGACCGGAGTGCACAGGCACACCCTCCTGCTGCAGCTTGCGCGCCTGCTTCCCACCTCGGTGGTTTTCAGGCCGCTTCGGTGCACCTCCTCACGTTTCCTGAAGCCTGCCCCAGCTTTTCTTTTTTTTTTTTTTAATTTATGCTTTATGTTTTTTTTTTTTACTTCATCATATTATGGAGGTACAAATATTGTTAGGGTTACAAATATTGCCCCTGCCCCCCTCATGTCTCAAATGTCCCCTTTCCATTCTCTGAGCCGGACTACGTAGGCCGGCTCTCCTCACCCCTGCATGTCCCCACACCTGATCCCCGGGCACTCCCGAGGAGGCGCTTTCTCTGCTCCACAGTCCCCATCCTCCCCAGTCGCGCTACTGCCAGCTCGCCACTCCCAGGGAGCAAGTCTGCCCGGCTGCACTTCGTCTTCTCGGCCCACACTCTCAAGCCACCTGGGCGCCCACACACCTTACTCCCGAGACAGTCCTCGGCACCCGGGGTGACGGCGCGCGACGCCCAAGCATCTCTCCCCGGGAAGTTGTCCTTGGCATCCTGAAAGGCGGTGACAAGCTCCTCCCGGCCTCGCCCTGGCTGCCCACGAAACGCCTCCCACGGTGTCCCCGTTGCCACCGGCAGTGACACGTAAGGCTGTCGCTGGGGTGTCATGTGTTCGTTGCTCTCCAGTGTGTCCCCACCCTGCAGGGCGCACACCTGTACTGCCAGCTGCGCGGACGGGGCGGCGCGCACCTGCAGGGCTCTCGAAGTGACCGTGAGGCGGCGACACGGCTGCACGCGTGGCACTTTTACGATGGTGGTGACGAGTGCGCAGAACTATATACGCTTTCCTCAGACTCCGCGCCGACTTGGGGTGTATTAGCCCTCCTTTTCCCATTTATTAGGAGGTTCAAAGGTGCCATCTAGCCAATAAAGAGAAAGTGATTCCAAATGAGTGATTGTGATACTCGCACCCATATACAAACATGAGAGAGGCCAAATATACGTATATAACTATAGCATAATTAAAATAAATATATAACTATAAAGATATATACATAATTACACAATAAAAATAAAAAATAATTACATAATTAAAGATCATCCCCAGAGAGGAGGAAATATCTTATAGGTAACTTTAAATTCTCTCTCTCAGCCCAAACTCTCAACATTTAGAAAAGCAATCGCTATTGTAGTAATGGTTGCTGTGCTGTGAATTTTTTTATGCCATTTTCAATAAAAATTGAGCTTGCTGAATCCATTGCATAAAGATTCCCCAACCCTCATATTTTTTTACGCAGAGGTGGCAGTCGTATACACTAAGCCATAGCTTAGGTTTTAGTGATTGTGAATCTGTCATAATGCTAAGGATTTTGTGATTTTTAAAATTTACCATATTATATCCAAATGGCATTTTGCAAGCTACATGTTTATAAATTTGGTCTGTAATTGCTATTGTAAATGAACAATAAGTAATAAACATATTGTTCTGAATGTTTTCCAGTTAGACTAACTCTCCAATGTGTTTGATTTTTTTTTTCATATGAAAAGAATGTTACAATTACCAATATATACACTCTGATGATGTGGGGTGAGGTTGTAAATCTTAGCTGAGTTTGTCAGTAAGCTATTATTATAATTTTGTTTCTACAATTTTATTTCTAGAGCCCAAATTCTTAAATGAGTTTTGTTTCCTTGACATTTGTCTCTTTACTTTTCCAGATATGTTTTTTTTAAAGCACTCTATGCCTGAAAAACTTAAAGTAAGCTACCTTCCTAAATCCATGGTAAAATCCATGACTTGCACATTTGTAAATAATTTCATAATAGACTCTTCTATCACATTACTTGGAACTGAACAAAATTGGGACTTTAACAGAAAAGATCTCTAGATACTTTATACCTAGAAACATAGGCCAGGGTCTTACAAAAATTAATCTGCTTTTAAGAAATTTATTGAGTAAAGACGTTTCATATGTAATATATAGACTGTTTAGTGATATGCATGTATGTACTAAAAAAGAATAAGTCTTAAGTTTAGAGTCAATCTAAAAATGCCTGTGAGGAGGCTTCCCTGGCTTCAGGGATTTTCATATCTGTAGGACTCCATGTCCAGTGATATTTTGAGAGAGTTTTAGTGGGAACATTTACAAGTCACGCCTTCTACTAAATTGCACCCTAGAGAGAATAGTATTATGATAAACTTCTAGTGTATCATTTGCCCTTTTACATGCAAATATAAAATTATATTTTGCTACCAAGCCAAATGAATAGAAACTTCAATGCTGGGTCAAGTTCGAGCTGTGTCTGAGCCCTGGGGAACCAGCTTTCCCCACTGCCTCACACCTTTCAGCTTTCGGCTGCCCTACTTTAAAAAGAGGCAAATGGTGTTTAGAGTTGGTTTTAATGACATTAAATATTAATATTAAATATTTGAGATTTCCTCTTTCAGAATATTATATTCGTAACTTTCACTATAAGATAAAGGAGATTATTGCCTATTTGAAAAAATGCCCATTATGCTTTGAACATAGAGGGAACTCAGTAACCATGGAGTTTGTTAAAGGGAACTCAGCATGCAACTGTGAAATAGTAAGTTAATAAATACAATGCAATGATAATTTACCGTGATAAAATTAGCTGGTAGCATCATTACAAGTCCACTATCCTGAAAAGGTCTTTGCCATTTTTCCTGACACAGCAACTGCGTGATTCATTTTCTTCTCTGTGCACATTTATGTGATGAACTCTCATTATAGAGTTTGAAAAGTTTGATATTTCTCTTATTAAACACACAGAAGAGAAGCTTGTTAAAGTAATGGATTGCCTTAATAATTGTTTTTGCCTCCAACTTTACTTTATTTCATTGTCATCCAGTCGTAGGCTGATCGGAACCAAACAAAAAGTTTCTTCTGAGAACTAGGGATGTCAGTGCTGGCTGTCATGAAGTATATAGTTGTAGTTGCTACACACACACTTTGCTGCATGGACCACCTTTAGCGGACGAAATGCTAAATTCAGTGCGATTCACTTCCCTTTCCATAGATTACACTGCGTTGATTCTGTTTTGCTTTTGGTCAAATGCCAAGGCAATACATCTAGCAACAAGAAAGCAATGCCGCTAATTAAAACAACATATTCAATCCCAACATATGCAAAAGGAAATAAATATTTAAATAAATATGGATTTGATAAAGACCGTCATGATTAAAATTATACAAAACAAAATGAAAACCTAAGAATTGCAAACACTCTCCCCAAAACCTCCCGTCTTAACTCGGTTGAGAAAGTATTCAAATCACAGAATATTTAAAGATAGACAGGATAGTAAGTCTGAAATTTAAAAAGTAGATAAAATTAAAAGAAAGGAATTCATATCATAAAATAATGCTTGTTTTAAAATAAGGTTCACTGACATATTTTTTAAATGCTTTCCTATAAAATGTAAGGTATAAATTTATTTTTATTTTAATTGAATTACATTTTAATTATCTAATTATCAGATCTCACATTGGTAAAGTCCTATATTAATTTATTCAACAAATATTTATTGAGCACCGACTAGGTGATAGGATTAAGAGGATGAATAATACAAACATTTTCCTTTACCTCAATAGAGTTAATATTGCAATGAATACTAATAGCACAACAAGGGAAACAGAAAACAAATAAATATTATTAAAAAGATAATTACCAAATATGATTGAAGAAAGCCAACTGAGTTTGAGATAGATAATGTTTTCTAAAACCTACTGAGACATTAGAGTGATAGGGAAAGCCCTTCTAAAGAAGTGACGTTGGCTGGGCGCGGTGGCTCACACCTGTCGTCCTAGCACTCTGGGAGGCCGAGGCAGATGGATCACTCAATGTCAGGAGTTCGAAACCAGCCTGAACAAGGGTGAGACCCCGTTTCTACTAAAAAAATAGAAAGAAATTATCTGGAAAACTAAAAATATATATAGAGAAAAAATTAGCTGGCCATGTTGGCTCATGCCTGTAGTCCCAGCTACTCAGGAGGCTGAGGCAGGAGGATCCCTTGAGCCCAGGAGTTTGAGATTGCTGTGAGCTAGGCTGACACCATGGCACTCTAGCCCGGGCCACAGAGTGAAACTCAGTCAAAAAAAAAGTGACGTCAAAGCTGAAAAGTGAAGGAGGAGAAGGAAATGGCCAAGGACCAAGGAGAGAGGTAGGCTGGGGAGACTGAAGGGTGCAGAGGGCATGAGAAAGAAGAGCTTGGCGTGGTCTAGGAAGGAAAAGAACATCACTGGGGATGAACCTGGGAAGAGCAGCCTGAGGTTGGGCTAGATAAGGAAAAGGAGCTGGACTGATAGTCTCTGGAAGTAATTGCAACCAGGTTGGCAGCAGTAGAAAGAGAGTCAATGGTTTTAAGGTATATTTTGGAGGTAGAATGAACAGGAGAGGACTGTACTGTTGAAACGTTAGAGAAACTGGAGAAAGAGACCCACAAATGTTACGTGCACTGGACAAAGTTACACATACAATGGCAGTGCTGATCTCAGGTGTCCCAAGTCATAAACCTAAATGCTTTTTATTACACCAATTGTACGGTTTGTCACATCACATCCCATACTTACAATAGTATATTTATTGCAGTATCATCCCTGAGAATTTAATCAAGATACATTTATGAATATGTATATATTTGTGAATGAATTCAGGAGTATAAAGTTCTAATCTTCATCATAAGCTTTTTTCTAAGAATTCAGTGAGAACCGATTTGTTTTTCCAGTCTTGTGGTCACAGTTAATATTTGATGCTGCAATTGCACACCTCATGTTTTGCAACAAGGACTCTGTGGTGAGACTGCTATGTGCCCCCCAAAATCCCTTCTCATCTTCATCTAGGACACGTGGCTGCCCCGTTAAAGCACATTTCGCAACCTCTCTTGCATTGAAGAGCAGCCATAAATGACGTTCTCACCAACGGAATTGAAGGGAAGTAATCTGTGCCACTTCTGGAACTGGCCTGTACGCTCGCCTCCTAGCGCTGAGCTTGTCTCTCTCCTTGCCACCAGCCTGAACACAGGAGCAGGGGCGACCCAGCATAGGCCATACAGATGATGACAGCACCCTATGACATGTGAGAAAAATGACTTTGAGTAAACCTGAGTCCTTGAATGAACGCAAGGAGAATAGCTTCCGTGCCATGCTGGAACTCTTACCTGAGAAAGAAATAAAATGACTTGTTCTCTAAGCCACTAGGTTAAGGATCTCTGTATTTCAGCAGCCTAGCTTTATGTTCAACAACACACACTCACCAGTTTGTACATGTCAGTACAATTATACTGCCCATGTTGGGCATAACCTTGAACCTCAATGAGGGGGAGTATAAACAGTCTCAACTAAATAGTTCACTAGCCTCCGTATGTGGTTTTTTCAGGATATCTTGTTGGGAGGGAGGTAATTCTGATACATCCATTTTCGCTCCATCCCTGTGCACACACAAAGATGGGTCCATTGCGAAACACGCTTTCCTAGATAAAGGTAGTGGCTCTCAAATGGTAGACAGTAATCCCGCTGTGTGTCTCAGTGATTCACAGATCTGCAGGCATCACTGAGGGACGTATTGTTAAGGCAATGCCTGCGAGATAAATCACTAAGCTGTGTTGGTAGGATAGGGGCATCTTGGGCAGCAGTTACTGCAAGGAAGACACAGACTAGCTTCAGTTCAATACTAGAACTGTCCTTCATGAGCATCTGGGTGGGATCGGTATGGCAGATAACTCCACAGCCCCAGGGTGCCAAAGGCAGCCCGGTCACCAGTGCTATAACTGTGCGTGGACTTCAATCTCTTCAAGGCTGCAAAAGAACTTCTATTCCAAAGGATGTCAACAAGATAATTTAGAACCATTGATTGTGGGTACCAATTCCTGGTCCAATCAGTTGTGGTCAGGATAGTGGGGTCACGTGTAAGTAAATTGCAGGACCAATGGGCAGAGGTGGCTCTCACATATAAATTTATTGTTTCTTACGTTGTGTAATCTAGGTAGGTTTTATTTTTTTGTGATTTTTAGTATTTTTCAAATACAGTTTAAACAAAATAGAATTAATGCATAAATTCACAGATGTAATTTTAGGAAAAGGAATTGTGTTTAGGATAAAGAGATAAAGCATATCTTCCTTGAATGTCATAAACTTTGGTTATTTCTAATTTGGAACATACATTTTATGATTAGTCAAACATTCAACCAAGTATTTTTTTTCCAACGAGAAAATATAATGAAAACTTAAGTTTGCATATATATTTAAACACTGAATTTGCACCAAATAAAGACTTCAGGAAGGGAAAAGTTAATAGTTTGGAAAGTTTTGATTAGATTTTCCAATATTTAAGAAAGTTTAATTCAAGTTATCCACCAAAACTAGCATATTTTTGGTTATGTTATCAATTCACAGAATTGTATAAGTGTCAAAGAAAGTTATTCAAATATAACAACAAAAAGACATAAGTAAGTTCTGTTTCTGTTTACTCTAAAAAACTTTAACTTTGTGATAGAACATTACTTAAATGAGCAGTTGGAGCTAAAGAAAAAATATTGACAGGGTATTTTAAATTGAATGCAGTTGATTTTTTAATCATATTATGGCTTTTAGCCTACTTGAGACTTGTGTTTAGAATTTGTTATTTGTAATTCTTATCAAGCGTGTGTGTGTGTGTGTGTGTGTGTGTGTGTGTGTGTGTGTTTTCATGTGCACTTGCTTTATTTGGTACATTACCATCACTCTCCATAGTCAGGTTGAATTGGAGGAAAGCATTACTATAAATATAGAAAGTTTTCTCAAGGATATAGAAAGCTGACTTGATTTTGTTCTTCTAAAAGCTGTAGCATCTTTAGGCCCAAGCAGTTAACTGTTAATCGATTGCATTCCAACCCTACCAGTGATACTGACTGTCTCATCATCTGTGGTCATGTAAACCGGCTTCCAGATTCAAAAATGGAACCAGCATCTCTTCTGTGACAATGCCGAGCACATAAAGAGATATTCTCTTTAAAAAGGCCTAAACCATTAAGCAGCAAGAAATATATTTTAATATCAGTTATCAAATTAATTATTGTGATAATTAAATGTAGAAATGTAAAATATTATGTCCGGTAATTATCTCCAGCTTTTTAGGGCAACTCTCTTCTTATTCAGATCAAGTCCAAAGAACTTTATAAATTACAAAATTTACGTATTTTCTCTATGTCTGTTGTGGAACAGTCTAATAATTTTTAACAAACTGTTGATTCAGTAATACCATCCTAGTAAGTATGGCAGACATTGCTTTAATTAGCAAACCTAGTCATTGGTAACAAATCCATTTTTTTACCTCTTCTAAAAATGTTACCATTAACTGTGGTAAACTATTATACATATAACATAAAATGTGCCATCTCAATCATTAGAATGTGCAGCTCAGTGGCAGTAAGCACATCTACATTATCGTGCAACTGCTACCACCATCGAGCTCCAGAACTAACTCAGTACCCTTAAAACAGTAACTGCTATCCCTCCTCACCCAGCCCCTGGCAACCGTCATTTTACTTACCGTATCTATGAATGTGATTACTCTCATGTAGGTGGAATCGTACAGCATTTGTCCTTTGTGACTGGCTTATTTCACCGGTTGTATCGTCCTCACACTTCGTCCGTGTTGTAAATGGGTCAGAATTACCTTCCTTGGTGTCAGAATGCTTTCACTCCATCAGGTTGGCTACTGTTCTGTCATACATGTGTGTACAAAGTGTTTATATCACATTTTATTTGTCAATTCACTCATTAATAAACACTTGGATTGCTTTCACCTTTTAGCTGCTATTTGATTCTTTGGGGTGGATACCCAGAAGTGAAATTGCTGGATCAGATGGTTAAGACAATTCTATTTTTTATTTTTTAAGGAACTGTCATTCTATCTTCCGCAGAGGCTACGACCAGTTTACATTCCTACCAACAGTGCACAAGAGTTCCAACGTCACCACATCATTGCCAATACCTGTTATTTTCTGGGTTTTTGTTTGTTTGTTTGTTTTTGTTTTGTTTTGTTTTCATAGTAGTCATCCTAATGGGTGTGAGGTGGTGGTAACAAATCAATTTTTATGGCATAAAAAGTTTGCAAATTGATAGTCTTTGCCATTACCTAAGTACCCAAGCCAACCATGTCTCACCTGACATCAGAACAGAAGAGCAGAACTTGCGTTTTACAAAGATTGGATATTTTATCGCTTAGCTTAATGTTCCATTTCCCCACAGGTGAAGCAGTAAAACTATTTAAAATTATTAGAAAATAATATTTAGAGGAAAATGCTAAGGATGAGTAAAAGAAAATGGAAAGGATGATGAAAAAATAAACTGAGACATCTTCAGGTTATGAGAGACTGATGAAAAACTTAGTCAAAATTGTAAAACTCTAAAATTTTTGTCTTTTTGGTGGGAAAAAGGAAAAAATTTAGTAGTTTTTATCTCAGCTGTTTTAAGGTTTGTTTTTGTTGGTTTTTTTTTTCATTTTTTCTTTTGTAACAACTTGAGTAGTGCTACTCAATTGTGACAACTTCAATGTTACTGGTATTTTGAGGATCATTGTTAATATTTTAGTGGATGGTTATTTCCCTTTAAACATGTATTGTTAAAAGTGTTGCATACTTGAGAGTGATCTTATTACATTCTAGGATCAGCTTTTTTTTTCCCCCAGAGTAATAGTCAATAATTGTATAATGCTAGTCAACAGAAAAACAGGATTCACTTAAGAGAATTTGTTTTTCAGTTAGCTTTGCAGGGACACACTTATTCCACTGAGACTAAGATACCTGCACTGACATCCACTCAGAGAAGTAATAACTTGCCAAATCCTACTTATCAACGTGTATCCTTTTCTCAATTAATTCAAGATTTTCAGTTTGTTTACTTTCATCTCCAAAACAGCAACAACTTCCTTTAATATTTCAGACAGTCTGGCATTTAAGTAACTGATTGATGAATGTTCAATTGCACTCAGAAGGCGACAGCCGTTCTCATCATCCGTAATTCATTAGCATAGAATGGAAATGCCATGCCAATCAAATTAAAGTTGCATGTGATAAGAGCTCTTTTTTATTGATTGAAATTTTTTTCTCAGCAACTGTTGTAACTGCATTTGATAGAAACAGGTTCTCTGCCTGTATCCATGTTGTTTTTATTCCCTGTCCCTCCTCTAGGATGTCATAGTCTGTTTCTGTGCCTGGGCGGCAAAGAGCACCATTTCTCCACCAATCTTCCCTTCAGATGCATGTTTTTGTTTTTCGCTTCTTCTGTGTCTCTTTGCATTGCTCATTGCTGGAATGTGCAGCATATGGCAACAGAAAGAGAAGAGCAGCCCTTCACAGAATGTACGTTGTATATATTTAAATGCTTTAGTATTTAAGAAACGGCCATACCAAAATTGAAAGTATTTGCAAACATGCTAACTACTCCATAACCAATAACGTGATGCCACTCCATAGAAGATAATCACCAAAAATCCATGTCCACGTTTTCAGAAAGGCGTAAAAATATGATTTATATACATTTTTTGTTGTGCCTTTTTAAACAAGGGTTAAGTAACAAAATAAAACATGTCACATTTTGTTTATGCTTTCAGGCCTCACAGCCTAGCATGTCTTTAGTCTGCAAACATTTAAAATTGTTAACTTCAACATTTCACCGCAGAAGACATCTGAAGGTTATCCTCTTCCCTTTACTCTAATACATTCTATAACTCATCGCTTGATCAAAGCACTTCTCTTTTTAACAATGTAAAAAAAAGAAAATTTTAAATTGAAGTCATTTAGAATTCCTCAGTAGTTAAAATGTTTTTCATAGACACAATCAAACCTTCTTTAAAGTTGCAATTAATTCTTAGTTAGGGGAAAAATACCATATGGAATAAAAGTCTCCTTGGAAATCACGTGTCTGCATTCCTGCTGTATGATTATTCTAACCACACCAGAAACTTCTTAATTAATTGCACTCTTCATGGCTCCACTAAAACAGATGTAAATAAGTGCTTTTTATAACCATTAACTTTCACGATAGGCTTCTTCACAAGAGCTGTAGGGTTGAATTGTCCAGAGGCAGTTCGAGGGTGTGGGCCGCTGACGGCGTGCCCCCTCATGTACATAGGCAGTTTTCCTAAATCCAACAAATGGGCAGAAAGACATTTCCAAATGCAAAGGTTCAAGAGTCACCCATGTTTAAAAGCAAACCGGACTTACTGTGCTGAGTTTTCAATAGTGATTATATAATTAGTGCTGTGAGTTGGGGGAAACCCACCCCACTGCTAACTTCATTTTATTTGTTTATTTTTTTTAAGTTGGCAAGAAAAGACTACTGAGAGCTTACACCAATGAAAAAATGTAACAGTGAGAGAAATTAGAGTGGTAAGAACTAATAAAAACAAAATAGGGACGAGGTCTTGTAAGGAGTCCAAGAGAAGCCAAGCTGGCCTAATGCCAATCGTCACTGATTTCAGGGATGGAATTTGTTAAGGATGGAGCACGCCGTGTCTTCCAGGAAAAGGAGGAAGTGAGCCCGTCTGCGCACACTCTAACAGCAGAGCATTAATTTCAAGTCATCTTGTTAACATGCTTTTTGAGGTTGCTTGGAGGAAAAAACAGCAAAAATGTTACAACTACATAAATGTATTGTGCTCGACATTCCCTAACAGACACACGTATGACACTTTCCACTGGGACTTTCGCCACGAGTGAACTTTAAATTAGCAGGTACCCTCTGATCTGAGTAAACCTGCGTGAATCTTTGAGGGACAGCTCCTTCCAGTAAGCCAGGGAGATTCTCCCACCCACCCCCAAAAAAAGGACTTGTCTGCATTTCAGGGTAACAAATAACCAAATGCAAACCGATCTTGAAGTGTGTGCTTTTTTGATAAATTCAGGTAAATTTCATTCCAGAGA
>VSMD01053017.1:0-34723 GCA_008750895.1 Mirza zaza
TTTTTTTTTTTAATTGTCAATATGTAGGTAATATCTACAACCTCCTTTCCCCTTATCCCAAAGTATGTTGTTAGATGTCCATCCTTTTGTGCTGAGATGTACTATTTTATTTTCTAGTTTTACTTGTTGATTTTTGGACATGTTGGTGGGAAGAAAGCATATTATGTATAGGTGTTTGTCGTCACTCTAGATTGCTAAAGTATATTCTCCAGTAATTCTTTCAAAGAGAGTATTCGAGAAATAGACCTTTTAAATTCTTCTATATCAAGAAATATCTTTGTTTTACCCTGAAAATCAAATGCCAATTTGGCTGGATATAGAAGTCTACTTTTAAAACCTTTATACTGCAGAACGTTTATCACAGCACTCCATTTACTTCTAGCATCCAGGATGTCCAGAGATAAATCTGCTGTCAATCTGATTCTTGTTCCTTAGTAGGTTATTTCTTTTCTTTCTCTGGAAGCTCTTAGGATTTTCTCTTTATTATTAGAGTTCCAAAATTTTGCCAAGATGTGTCTCAGAGTGAGTCTCCTTTTATCAGTCTTATTGGGTATTTGGTAAACACTGACAATCTCAAGAGTTAAATCTTTCTTTAACTCTGGAAAGTTTTCATCAATTATTTCCTTAATTATGTCCTCTGCTCCATTCTCATTATTATCTTTTTCTGGGATTCCTGTCAAATAAATATTGTAGCTTCTGCATCTATTCTTTATAGTTCTTAACCTTTATTTATTTATTATCTGTTTGGTCATTTGTATTGTTTCTTCAGAGAATTCCTCAATTTGATCTTCTAGATTGTTCATTCTTTCTTCAAGTATGTCAATCCTGCCATTCAGATCATCTATTGAATTTTTAATTTCCAAGACTTCTGGGTGGTAATTTTTTAATATTTATAATCTCCTCTTGTATCTCTCTGATGCTATTAATAATACTTCTTCTAAAGTTTTCTTCTGTTTCCTGTATTAAGTCTGCTTCTTTGGATGTTAGCGCTTCTGTTTGCAAAATTTTGTGTCTCTCTTTCTCTGTTTCACTAAAAATTTTAGTGACTTCTGATGAAACACCCAAATTTGTACATGAGTGCGTTGTGCACTTATCATAACTTATTTCTAGTGATTTCGAGGGAGAGGCCAAGTGTAAACTCAGACAGGCTGTCCCAACTCCTTGACTTCCAGACACAGCTGTTTCCTCTTTCTCCTGGGTTTTGTCTACCACCTGATGTTTCACCAGTTTTGTTTTTTTTTTCTCTGAGTCCCAAACCAAAAAACTAGGGGAAATTTATTAAACTCCTCATGAAGCCTCTTTTAGAATAAAACTGACATTTTCTTCTATTAAATAAAATTCTTGGGAAGCCATTGATTTGTACCGACTGCACTAGACCAAACCAAAATGGAATCACTCATGCTAGAGTTCCACATCATCAAACCAAAATGAAGTTGTTTATTTGACCTTCTGAGAAATCGGAAGAGAGAGAGAGAGAGAGATAATAGCCAAGTCCCCAAGCAGGTCAGCTCTAACCAGTCCTTTCTGCTTTAATCTTTATAAGAAAAGTAACTTGATACTAACCAATCTGATTTTTGTTCCCTGTTTCTGTTTTCTTCAACCATGTTTTTCTGCCATTAAGGGCAAACTCCTCTGTTCACCTCATTGGAGTGCCTTTTTTAAACCCTTAGATGAGATGCTCTTGATTCATAAATTGCTAATAAAAGCCAATTTGATCTTTAAACTAAATTGGTTGAAATTTTGTAATTTCCATTGGCAATTATGGTAATGGATTTTGTAAAATTGCTGTGGCATCAAGTGGCCTGGGATTTCAGGTTAGAACACTGACAAAATTCTGCTTTATTTATAATAGGATACCTTATTTGTGAAGCTTATATTGGCTGTTGTCTTACTAGAAGCCTCTTATTCAACACACCCATAAAACATAAAGTCTACAAGTAGATATGTCCTCCATAGACTCTATCTTGTGACTGCACAAACTCATAAATATTCTAGTTCACCCATAGTGACCTTCAGGAATTAATACTACATAGCATAGTCCCTGTCCAAGCATGTAAGGTTAGCACTACTTTTTATAAAAATGGCAGCAAGATCCAAGCACCCATCAAGGGCATAAACAGTGTTCCTGTATGATTGGCATCACACTGGGCATTGCTTATATAAGTGGTTCTTAAAACTTACTCACTTTTAATATTTAATATCCACCATTTTGGAAAAGATTGAATGGAAAACCGATAGCTAATCTTCTTAATTCAAAAGGCTTCTTCCCTTTGTAAACTGAGTCACTGAAATTCCATCAATTGATAAGTCTTCCAGCATATTAGTAGTTTTTGAAATAAATCCTTTGATACTGAGCTAAGAAAAGGAACTTTAAGCTCCTTTAAGAAATACTAGTTATCTGAGGGGCAGTAAGAATAGAGAGAAACACATTTTGAAAATTATAATGTAAATCAATGCTTAATTTGAAATACTATCCAAAGGTGGAGGAAAAGAGGAAGGGAGAAGACATTAAAGAGATCTGATATGAAGTATGAGACATGTAAGAATTTTACAATAGTGAGAAGTTGTAAGATCCTAAATCTCAGAAAAAGCCCTTAGTTGGGCTGTGTCCTATCACCAGATATGTTTAGATTTTAGAGAAGTTTCTTGGCAACCCTGTAAACTTAAAATTACATTAAACTCAATGCTTCTAAGAAAACATACTCTCAATTCCAAATGACTGGCTCACAAGTAAATGTTTAAAGCACTATTCATTTATAATTGAAAAATGATTTTACTACTTTTCTTGAAAAGGAAAGGTTTGTTAGTTATCTTCTTTCATCTTAATGAGATTAAACAAGCTTCATATTTTTTATTCCACAAATCAGAATTTAACAGCTTCTTAGTATAATCTCCTTATCAAATATGATTCTGTTCTTCTTTTATAAATATAAATATTTCTGGTATTTAACTGATCTTAAAAACATGACAACATGGCAGAAAATGTTTTTCTAGTTTTAAACTACAGTGGCTTATTGTGACAGATTATGAAAAAATCTATCAAGATAAGTCTTTATAGCCAAGTTCAGGCCATGTCTATGGAGGAGCAGGACCCAGCACATATCATTAAGTCACCTGTTCTAGATGCTAAATATCTTTATTCAGGTTAAGTCTGGAAATTTCATTAGATGGAATATTTTAACCAATAGTTAGTAACAACGGCTATCAAGAATGGCAGTTGGTCTTCAGGTAGATGATTTGAGGAAAGAGGTATCACGGAAGACCACAGATAAGTGAGGCAGGCCTAGGGAGCAGGTTGCATGCTGATGCTAATGTATTGTACATATTGACACTAACTGTATTTCACTACCAGCTACTAACTTCCTCTCCTCCTAGAACCTGAGGGTCTGTGGGCAATTGCGCCTGTTTGTCTTCCTAGGAGGACAACACTGCATACAATTAAGGGCACAAGTAATGAAGAAAATAAATAGTTTCTAATAGAAAATGGATATATATCCTCTGAAAAATCTATAAGCTAAAATAACCTTTGACATTTTTAACTGAAATTGTGTAAAGAGCTGACCATAAGACAGACTTAAAGTTTCTGCTGTTAACGTGAAACAACTTGAATAGTGACTGATATTGTCAATGGTTGTGTGGTTGTTTTATTAGGTGCAATTAAAAATCAGAAAGGATTTAACTGGCTGTTTTCACATCGTGTAAACACAGCGGAAGGGGACATAATCCCAATCACTCCCCTCTGGTATGTTTTATGGTAAATGTTTCTTCTTATGATAATGTATTTTCCCACTAAGAAACATTACCTACACCTCCAATCAGTAGTTGTTCTCTCTTAAGCTTTATTTTCCTCATTTTACACTGCCAAAACAGTCTTTTAAATACTTTGGTGGACAATGAATTCTGAATAATGGATCCTGAGTAACTGTAGAATTTCCACTTGCTATTTTAAATTAATTACTTTGATAGTAAAATAACTTTAAAGATTGCTTTATAATTTTCAATGTAAAATAAAATTATTATGGTCTGATTTCTGGTCTTTCTGCTTCATTCTATTTCTTTCAGTAGCATTACTGAAGTTAAAAGCAAAACACAAATGTGAAGAAATGAAACAACTCTGGTTGTTGTAAACAGAAATGTTATCATTAGAATTAGTCTGGTGACAACATTGCTATTTAAAATATCTTTAGAGCTTCTTTCCTCCTAAATTCCTTCACTCTGAAAACATATATTTCATTCATCATTTAATCCCTAGCATTTAGCACTTAAAACCAGAGACATCATAGGTACTCAATAAATGCTCAATAAATAAATAAATGGCACTTCAGGTGAATACTACTTTAAAGTTTTCAAATATCTTCCAACCAGTCTGCTGTGGTCTTAGTGACATCTCAAGAACAGGGATAGCTCATGTACAATTAGTTGGTGGGTTCTTGGCTAAATGATTGTTCTTAATGTACCTGCTTTGGGGAAATATTGGTGGATACTGACTTGACTGGTCCTTCATACAAAGACTCTCATCTTCGGATGCCAAATTTGAAGTATTAAAAAAATAATTAATTCCCCCAGAAGTTTCTCCTTGATTCAAGTTCCCATACTCGTTTAAACACGTAAAAAGGTTCTAGCTCACAAAGAAATCTTCAGGGCAAAGGGATGGGGCCAGACTTTGATTTGTGGTTGTTTTTGACGTACCATAAGAACAAAGGCTATCAGAAAACTATTAGGACCAGGACATGTCTGAGAAACAAAATCAAAATTTTTCCAATTACCTAAGCTGTCATTTTGGTAATGGTGTCTATGAGAAACATAATACTGAGTAAATCATAACCTCTTTTCACACTTACACCCACACATTCCCAAGTATATATGTAAAAAGTCTCTGAAATTCTGAAATAGCATATAGAGTTTATTGGTGCTCATGAAATGACCAACATCTTTGAATACATGGGAGCATGTCAGCAGTGACAGAGCCTCTTGTCCTCAAGTTTCCCCTCCACTCTCATCTTTGGCACTTAAACTCACACTTTTCAGGTTATCACTTTATAAAAAGTAGCAGACCTCCAGCTATTTTATCTAAAATGCAAACATATTATCAACACGTCTATCTCAAGCTAACAATGCCAAAGTAACACAGAGTTTAGCATTTTTGTAACTTTTGGTGGCAACTCAGTAGTGGATTATAAAATCAATTTATGGAAACCCAGCCAGAATTTTTAATAGAATGGAATGAAACAGAATTCCAGTTAATAGAAAATACTATACAGTTGACCCTTGAACAATAGGGTTTGAACTGCATTAGTCTACTTATATGCAGATTTTTTTCAACCAAACACAGATATAGAATACAGTATCCCCTGGCTGCAAATCCTGCCTATACAGGTCAACTTTTCTGTACATGTGGGTTCCACAGGGCTCACTACAGGACTTGAGGCATGAAAGGATTTTGGTATATGTGAGGGGTCCCTGGAACCAATCTCTTGAGTACACAAAGGAACAACTATATTTCATTAGACAGTATTAATTCAAGAAAAGTTTTTTTTTTCAGATTGTAGATATGTGCACTGAATTGCAAAGTAAATATATATTTCTTACAATGGGTAATAGTTAAATCTTTGAATGCTTCTACATCCAAATGGGATGCCAGTGTGTCCTGACAGGGCAGTATAAAGGTATTGATATCTAAAGTAAGGGAGGGAGATGTTAAAGAAAAATGCAGTGAGCTCACCAAGCACAATGTTACCTAATGTTTTGTTGTTGTTTGCCTGGGGCGGTTTAATGTAAGAGAATTGAAAAGTAGTAAGTGAAAAGCACCAAAAAAAAGAGGGAAGAATGGGAGTGGAGAGAGAGAGAGAGAGAAAGAGACTGAGGTGGAATTATAACATAGTTGAAAGTTAACTGATAATCTAGCAAATGACTCTGACATACTATAACTTACTACTATAACAGTTAACACACTATCTGATTTTTTTAATCCAGTTGACATCCCTGCAACTAAAACGGAAAGATTACCTTAGCATAAAAGTAAATTCTTTGAGAGTGGGGAGAGCTGGGGGATGGAGTAACGAGAAATACATGAGACTGGAACCTGGCAAATGAAGAGTTCATTAAAGTAAAATGGGAAGACAATCTTCCCCTCTTCCTCCCGGTCCAATTCTGTCATAGACATAGTGAGGCATTTGGACTAGTAGATTTCTAAAGTCTCAGTTTGCCTTTAATTTCTATGAATAAAATTTTTTTTCTTAACATTTCACATGAAGATCTTTGATCTTTAATTTATACTTTCTATATTGCTCTTTTTGTGCTCGGTGATTGATAAATCTTAGAGGTAGAGGAAGCATATAGGCACTTCATGAATACTTACTGAAAGCATTTGACATCAAAATAGAATTAAGAGTGTGGGAAGCATTTGCATTATCTTCACTACTCTAACATACAGATTATGTTCGTTAGTGGAGAAGAATCAATCAAAATTATTCTTTTGTAGTAGTCCAAGCCACCTTTTTAAATAAAAGCTCTCAGACACGCCGTCATCTGCAGAATTTTTTCTCCTGTTATCTAACATTTTTTGTATGATTATCTATAGTTCTTGAAGTCCTGAACCAGTACTTCATTTAAGCTCTTTCTTTTACCCTCCAGGCACAAGGCAGCTGGACCTTGGACAGGTAAAGTTCCCACTGAAGTCAATTGGAGTTTTGACTGCCTGAGGGCTGCAGCATCGGGGCCCCAAGTCATCTATTATAAATATTTTTGACACTTCAGATTCATACACATTCAACTTCAGCTGAAAAGGTAAAAAGGTACAGACTCTCACCAGTTATTTCATGCCTCGAAGGAATACAACTCTGCTTAAATGATATTCTTTCCTCACTTCAGATCCACTTGGGAGTTATAAAGGTCGCCAAAGACCCTATCTACAAACTGCGAAGAAGTGCGGTATTTCTCAGTAAAAAGAAATTATTTTTCTGCTTTGGGAGTCTGTAGTGTAGCAAGCAAATTTCCTCTGTTAACCATTTATTTATTACTTTAAAAGAATGTTTCAGGTGATGAGTAGAGAGATAACCTATACATATAGCTGTACTTTAATATATTTTTGGTAATACAACTACAAAAGCTGTCTGCATTTCTTGATGATTACTGAACAAGAATGACAAATAAAAGAAAAAAAGAAAAATACAAAACCTGGAACTGCACAAGAGTTCCTCTTGTTTTTCTAATTGGGCTTTTTATTGACTGGAACTTTCCTTCCTCTTTTAAATTTCTTTTGAGCAAGTTAACGCACAACTGATTTTTCAAACTAGATAATTTTTCATATAAGTTCTTCATAGAGAGGGAATTCCTTTGTGGTTTTGTCTATTTCGTATTATAATTTGTATCACAAAACATCAGGAAGAGTTTGGGGCAAAGAAATATCTACATATTGATTCCAGTCATAAAGTTAACTATACCCCTAAATAGATAAAAATTAATGGGTTCTACATATTAAACTTCTCTTTGGTGACAAGTTTTATTGTACATAATTGGATTTGCTAAAAATTGCTTTTCATGTATTTCTATTTCTTCATCGATCAGTATGTCTTATTTTTATAATTCTGAATGACAGCAATATGACAGTCCCACATTATTTACATAAGTAAATAAGATTATTTGCCATTGAAATATTTAAAAATATTTTCACAAGATAGATATAAAAGTATATAGTCAGATTTTAATGCAGGGAGCAAGTTTTATTCTTTACCATTTACTACACCCCCACACCCTTATAAGACTATTTCAGTTAATGATTATTCTTTTGTACACACATATATTTTTATGTGTTATATATACGTATATCATTTGGAGATTATATGATATAAATGCAGATATAGATATAGAGATATAGGTATATTGTATGTGTATATATGTAGTCTTCAAAATGGAATAAATACTAAATTTTTAAAAATTCACATTGCATTTTCATGGATAGAGTATAATTAGATGCAATAAAAAAATGTTTCTCCTGTTAAAATTTTTTGTAACCTAACTACTTGGTCCTAAGAGTGGCAGGAAACCAGAAATAATTCTGTTGCTACTTATGGTTAATGAGTCATGACAAATCTAAACAACCAAATCATTCAGTAGCATCAAATTTGACCATTCTGAGCTGTATCTACCAAAAGTCCAATTACTGAAGCAATTAAGTAAAAATGTGGCCAAACTAAATGCTGGGTACTGTGTAAACATATCATTGGAATGAATAATTGCATTTTTTAGTTGAATTGACTTTTTTTGTGGCAAGTTGACACAATATAGGTTGTCAAACATCTGGTTACTTTCTTCACATGATTTTAAGCAACAATTCAAATTAAATAAATTTATTTAAATTTGTATTCAATTTAATAGGCTTTTAAACTGAAAATCTTTAGTGAATTTATATTAAATATACAAAACTTGATACCAGAGCTTGAGTGTATAAAGTTGTAGACACACACATATAATTATGACAAAATACTAATTAATAGGCTTATTTTGTGCCAAGTGCTATTAAAGTCTGTTGGATGTACTTAATTCTCACAATAACCCTAATAGATTGATACCATTATAATCTCCATTATACATATGAGAAAACTGAGGCAAAATAAGATGACAAAGTTATTTCTGGAGGAGGTAGGATAAGCTGGGGTCATCTGACTCCAAGGACAATGTTAACTAAATATGCTACAGATGTCCATGTATGACCAAATGTACAAAAGCAACAGTATAGTTAATCAATATACTGAAAGAAGATAAAACTCAACTTTGTTGTTGGAACAAATCAATCAGTCTATTCAATGAGAACAGTAAATCTTATAGTTGTGTTTATACATAGCCCCAAATCTAGTCCTTTTAACTCAACAGTATGACTCAACTTTGTTTCTTTGTGTTCACCCTATTATATATCGGAACGCGGCAAATCCCAAACAGCTCATCGTGGTGCAAGGGGAAGCACGTCCATTTTCCTAATTCCATAGAACTCTTTCAAATTATATAGCTATAGCTATGAAGAAACATAGCAATCAAAAATTCTGACAACTTTACTTCACCATTAACCATTACTCCACAAAAATTCCAAAAAGTATCTGTGTAGGTTCATTTCACATTCCTTTACAATAATGTTAAGCATTTTACAACAAATTTTAGTTGACAGCAATCTCCATGTTCAAGCTTAGTGAGTATTCTCATGCTATCCTGCAACTGTTCCAGTGGTTTAGCAGGAGAACCTTTTGATAGCATATGAAAAACAAGATATTTTGCATTTAACAAGGGGATTCAGTTAACTATTTGTGTTAGATACAAAGTATAGCTCTTCTTTTGATTTCCTTCTACTCATTCTCACAGGAGAAAAATCAATTAAATCCTAACACATAAGTCTGTGGATATAGAATAACGCCATCTATTTAAATCAATAGGAGAGTTATGTACAATAACAATGATTTTTTCCATTTGAATTTTTATCTCATAATTCCAAGAATGTTCAAGCTTTTATATTCTTTACTAAGAATTTGATGTCATTTTCACCTATAAATTTATATATACACAAAATCAAGCCAATAATTTTATTTACTTTATAAAGTCATACTATAAAGTAATGATAGAGGCAATGCTAAAATTTTCTGACCTGTCTTGTATATATACTTGTATAGTATATATACAAGTATATATACTTGCATGGTATATATACTATACTTGTATAGTATTTTATTCACTGCAAAGGTTAAAAAAGATGAAGCACACTAAAAATAGCTGAGGGTAACATTAGTGGAAATAGCCCTATGATTGTATGGAATGAAATTATGAAAAGACACATTGAACAGCTCTAACTACATAAAACAGCCATAAAAAACATATAGACCACTTGATCAACTCAATGAACAAGATCTTTAGACAAGTTATGTGTGGTCTTAACTTGAGAATGCTGACAAACCACACACAGATGAATGAAGTTGGATTGAAGAGAACCAGAGTGGCCAAAGAAAAGGCCTAATCCAGGGGCCTAGGACAGGTGAATTAACAATAAGTAATCAGAGAGATAAAAACTCAAAATTTGTTGAAATGCTAAAGTGTATTTTAGCTTCAATTATGGTATAAGAGGGATCAGAATAATGTAGTAAGTCTCAAAACAAATAGGCCCTTGAGATAGTTAATTGAAATTTTAAGGGTTCATTTTTTTATTTCAAAATGGAGGGTTATTTGTAAGATTATGATATAAATTAAATGAGAATCTTAGTATATGGTATGTATTATATCTGACACATAGTAAAAACTTAATAGATAGAAATTATTTATGTATCTTCATTTCTTTAAATATGATAAAGTTGTCAAAGCATGTGAAAAAATGTATAGTTTGAGTGTCCAAATATGAGATATTGCCTGTTTCAGGTAAATATGTATGTCCATGGCTATAAAGTGTTTTATATTAACTAAGGATTTAATCCATTAATTTATCAAGTATAGATTTTTGAGGCACTATGCTATGTTGTGCTCAAAATACACACACACGGACACTCACGCTCCCACACATGCACACACACACACACATGCATATATATGTATATATTAGTAAGTCAAGTAAACATCTGGGATTGTATGTAGTACAGTGGAAGCTGTTACAATATAGCCTTCAGAAACTAAGATAAAATAATTATATGAGCACAAATGAAGGAAATGTCACCCATCTTTAGTGGGAGAAAGCCACAATGGTAGTCACTGACCCAATCAAAGTCTGCCCCTCTTTTATGCTAGACATGTTGCTTTGGAGATTTTTCTTTTGACAAAAGTTCAAAATATGAATTTCCCCATTTTATGGTCTCAGATACATTAACTCAACCTCTTACCTGAAAAATATTTGTAAATTTTATGAAGAGACAAAATAAATCAAAGAACTCTCTTCTTATTCACATGTTGATATAAAAATTTCTAGCATGAGCACAACCCTTCACATTTAACCTATGAATCAATTTGACAAAGAGAAGATAAGTAACCCTATCAAGACCTCACCATTAGAAGAAAGTAACAGACATTGAAATCTATCATCTTGAAGTAGAAACCAGAAGTAGAAACCAGGTTCTGAGATTCCTAGCCCATGTGATGCTATTGCTACTATATCATACTGTATACGCCCCACAGAGTTAAAGCCACCCAAAAAGTCAATGTCTTCTAGGCTTTATTACATTTCCCTAACTTGCATATTTTCTTGATGTTTCCATTTTATGGTTATTTTATCATTTGACCTAATGCTTCTTTCTCTCTTTACCACCATATTCCACCATTACAAAGTAAAAAAAAAAAATGCAAATCAGTGCCTTTATGAGAAAGGTAAGTTATATATTTTTCATGCACATCTATACAATAAACACACACAAAACCAAGTGAACAGATATGTGGGAGGTCTCATCATCAGTGGAAAAATCATTCCCAGATGCAAAGAGAGAATGCAAAGAAAGTTGGCCTACCTTTAATTTAATCCAGAAGTCACGGTGGGATGTATCTGGGGATGTACCCTAGTCACATGTGCATATGAATGCACATAACATACAGCAGTGATGTTTTCCCTTTTACCCTTTCCTTCCTCTGTCCTTCCTCTCCCCTGACATTTTTTATTTTCTTTCCCTTCACTCATTTCTCTTCTTTCTCCTCCTTCTTCTCTAACCTGTGTAGTGTATCAACCAGTGAACTATTTTCAGTTCACATAAAAAGCCTCCTGATCTGGATTCAAAGCCTGAAAACAAACATTCTACTTAATAGTCTTTCTATGTCTATGACTTGAGCTTAAGGAGAAAGTGTTACGCTTAATCGAGTGACTCACAGGTCACAAAAATACCCAAACCCCACTTGTTCTGTACAGAACAAGAGAATGTATGCACATGTGAATATGAGTATATATGTGGAATAAATGCAATTTCTTACTTTTGATTAATTAAAAACTAGATTGCTTTGGTAGAAAATTATCCCATGTTATTTAGATAGATTTTTCCTAGCCACTAGACTAGTCACTTCAGTATAACAAAACAGATTACCTATGTACTCTGTACAGTACTTTATGAAAAGCATCATAAAGGATTAAATATATGTATACATTAGTGTAAACTGTGGATTTACATCTGATTTAAAAAGACATGCGATATGCTCTGACAAGTTCTGCTAAAGTGCACTGAATGCCTCACACCTTGCTCTGTCAGGACCTTAATGGACAACTGTCACCTCTGTTTTCTGTGCCTTTAAGTTACCTTCCCCCTTTGTTCATTCTCCTCAGTATATAAGTGTGCATAAAAAATAGACAAATGCTCTGTCCCTCGGTTTCTCTCATTTCCCCTATCTTCTAATAATGAACTAATATCTTCAAAATGTCTATCATAACTGACTTTATTTATTCTCTCTCAACCCATTTCATGATAGCTTTCACCCCTACTGCTCTAATGTGGCTCCTTGTGTGATCTCTGTCACATCTCACATTTAATTTTTAGTCTTTATCAGTATTGAACTCAGAATAATTCAACAATGTTGACTATCAACACCCACAAATATGAATTAAAATATAGTTGAGTTTTCTGGATTATAATATAAGCTCATTTGTAGAAGCAAGATGGATTCAATTATTATAATTACCATAATTTCAACACACTACACATAGTCTTGACTTTTTCCTAGGAACATTTATCCATATGAGATAATAATTCTTATATCCCATTTTATATGCATCTTTTATATCCCATTTTTCTCAAATTATATTATCAGACTTCCTCATATCATTATAAGTTCTATAAAAATATCCATTCTAATAACCATATATTATTTTACCATATAGATTAACCATGATTTGTATATCCATTTCTCTATTTGGGCACATTTATTTAATAGTTTGTTCTCATCATAACAAATTGTGTTATGAGTATATCTTTGTACATAATATTTAGTTAAATCTCTATTTCTGGAAGTGTACTTACCAGGTGAAAGGATATATTTTGATGGTATTCAAATATATGCTAAGTTCCTTCTCAGAAAGGTTAACTTTATATATATATATATATACATATATATATATATATATATACTCTGTAGCCATGTAAGAGAAAGAAACCAGTTAAGAGAAAGTTCTTCTTACCTTATGCATAAACATTCCTGCCAGCTAAAAAATGTTAGTATTAATAAATATGATATGCTACATATTGAGCTCTATTTCTTTGATATATAAGACAGCAATTTTCTACTTCTGTTTCTTTTACATTACTATTCTTTTTTAATACAATGAGCATAATTGTTCCATAGTGTTTTACCTGAGTCCTCTTCATGGTTTTACTCTATATACATGAATTTTCTCATACATACCTATCACTTTAACTGCCACCTTCACATAGCTACCTTCTCACTTCATTCCAAGAACCTAATGTATATAGCCAACTTTTAACTATCAACACACTGTAGAAAATTTCTTTTCTACCTGTAGGCTGAATTTTCCTGTGGCATTCATGCCTTATACAGAGATCCGAATGTCAGCTTCAGGGGCTCTTCTAAACTCTTAGTTCCTTCCCTGCTCATTCTCCTTCAGCCTAGAAGTAGTATTAATAGTTACTTTCTGCCCTTGCCAATTCTTTTAACTTTTGAAATTCTACTACTAATTTATAACCTTCCTAATTAAGAATTCTTTATATGAAATTGTCCCTGTTCAAATACTGGTTTGATTCTGTCTCACAACTGGACCCTGACTGATACAGCACCTTTCTTACTACTGCTGTTGATGTGGTGTATCTATTATTTATTCTTTCACTTTCAACTGATTTCCAAATTTAAGGTTCTTCTGCTATTTGTTATTCTATATAAGATTTGTCTTTATTTAGAATTTGTTAATTTAGACTAATTTATGACCACTATGCTAAATATTTTTAAGAGAAGTATGATTTTTAGTTTATTGGGTGTTTTCTTATTGTTAAGATGGGAGCAATAATCTTTGCTTCCTTCAACATGTTAACTAGATGAGAATCTTCTCTGTAATATCTCAATTGGACATGGTGCTACCATGGAAATATCTGCCAAAAGCAGCCTTTGCTTTCTAATCATAGTTTAAAACCTCATCATCTCTCAGTTTGATATCACAGTAACAGTTTAACTGGTTTCTTTCTCACTCTACATAACTCAATCTACCACACTGCTGCCAAAGTTATGTTCCTAGAAAGAAAATGTGAAAATATCACTCTTCTGTGTGACAACCTCTTATGTATTCTTCTAGCTGAAAGAATAAACTCAAGAGACACCCTTTCATAAACCAAGCTAAAAACTCTCTCCACTCTCCCTAATCATTTCTTCCCACTAAGTAAACCTATTATTATTTAACCACTCAGATCTCCTGATGCCCCAAATGCACAATGAATTTGTGTAAGAAGTTGTTTTTCAGACTTTTTATTTGATTTTTGTATAAATTTTATGGAGTAAAAATGTAATTTTGTTAAATAGATAGATCGCATGGTGGTGAAGTCAAGGCACCTTATTTAGTTCCCTCTTATAAAAATGAGAACATGTAGTACTTTTCTTTCTGTGATTGACTTGTTTCACTTAAGATAATGGCTTCCATTTCCATCAATGTTGCTGCTATAGACATAGTTTCATGTTTTTTATAGCTTAATAGTATTCCTCGTATATATAGCACATTTATCCAATCATCCACTAATGAACACTCAGGTTGATTTTATATCTTTTCTATTGTGAATAGTGCTGCAATAACCACACAAATCCAGGTATGGTTTTGATATTATGATATTTTTCTCCCTTTGGGTAGATATTCACTAGTGGAATTGCTGGAATAAATGGTAGTTCTATTTTTATTTCTTTGAGAAATCTTTATACTGTTTCCATAGAGGTTGTACTAATTTATATTCCCACCAAAAGAGTATAAGCAGTCTATTTTTTCCATATCCCCACCAACATTTATTATTTTTGTCTTTTTAATAATAGCCAATTTTGACTGGTAAAAATGATATTTCATTGTGGTTTTAATTTGCATTTCTCTAATTATTACTGATGTTGAGCAATTTTTTTTCATATACCTATTGGCCATTTGTATGTCTTCTTTTGAAAAATGTCTATACATCTCCTTTGTCCACTTTTTAATGGAATTATTTGAGGTTTTATTGTTAGGTTCCTTATAAATTCTGGATATTAGTCTCCTGTTAGATATATAGTTTGCAAATATTTTCTGCCATGCTGCAGGTTAGCTGTTCATTCTGCTGATAATTTCTTTTGACATGCAGAAAGATTGTAGTTTAATTAAGTCCTATTTGTCTATTATTTTTATCTTTGTTTTCTGTGCTTTGGACACCTTAGTCATGAATTACTTGCCTACACCAATGTCCAGAAAAGTTTTCCCTAGGTTTTCCTCTATTATTTTTATAGTTTCTCGTCTTACATTTAAGTCTTTAACCTACCTTGAGTTAATTTTGTATATGGTGAGAGATAAGAGTTCAGTTTCATTCTTTCACATATAGCAATCCGATTTTCCAAGTACCATTTACCTGCACTCGAATGTTTATAGCAGCACAATTCACAATTGCAAAGCTATGGAAACAACCCAAGTGCCCATCAACTCATGAGTGGATTAATAAAATGTGGTATATGTATACCATGGAATACTACTCAGCTTTAAGAAACAATGGTGATATAGCACCTCTTATATATTCCTAGATACAGCTGGAACCCATTCTACTATGAAGTATCTCAAGAATGGTAAAACCAGCACCACGTGTACTCACCAGAAAATTGGTATTAACAGTTCCACACCTAAGTTGACATATAGAAATAACATTTATTGGGTGTCAGGAAGGTGGGAGGGGGAGGAGGGGAGGGGTATATACAACCACAACGAGTAAGATGTGCAACGTTTGGGGGATGGACATGCTTGAAGTTCTTACTCGAGGGGGGAGGGGGCATGGTCAATATAAGTAACCTTAACACTTGTACCCCCATAATATGCTAAAATAATAAATAAATAAATAAATAAATAAAAGGGGTCCTTCCCCGAGGATATGTTTTTGTCGACTTTGTCAAAGAACAGTTGGCTATAAACATGCGGCTTTATTACTGGGACCTCTATTCTATTTCATTGATCCATATGTCTAATTTTATACCAGTATCATGCTATTTTGTTTATTATAGCCTTGTAGTATAACTTGCAGTCAAGTAATATGATACTTCCAGATTTGTTTTTTTGATTAAGAATGCTTTGTGTATTTGGGCTCTAATTTGGTTTCATATGAATTTTAGAATTTTTTCCTAATCTTTGAAAAATAAAGTTGGTATTTTGATAGAGATTGCATGGAATCTGTAGATTTCTTTGGGCAGTATAGTGATTCTGATGATATTAATTCTTCCAATCTGAGTATGGGATGGGATATTTTTCTCTTTGTGTCATCTATTTTTTTACCATTCTTTTCAGTCTTGATACTCTTTTCTTTAATAAAATCTTCCTCAACTTGATAAAAAGATTTTTTTTTAAACAAAGAGTGTTTCACTCTGTCACCCAGATTGCAGTGAAATGGCATGATTATAGCTCATTGTAACTTCAATCTCCTAGGTTCAAGCAATTCTCCTGCTTCAGCCTCCTGAGTAACTAGGACTATAGGTGTGTGCCACCATGCCCAGCTGATTGGTTTTATTTTTTATTGAGAGGAGATTTCTTCGCTATGTTGCTCAGGCTGATCTGGAACTCCCGGCCTCAAGCAATCCTCCCACTTCAGCCTCCCAAAGTACTGAAATTACAGGCATGAGCCACCATGCCCAGCCAAAGATTTTTTTTTTTTAATTGTTTAAGTTCCATATTCTCTATGAACCATGAAGCTGTCTTTGATCCCTTTGTTGTAGCTTACTTCTCAATGTCCCACCACAATTTTTCAGATTTCTATTATAATAATTTAGTCTAATTCAGCAGTTCTCAATCTCTACCTTACAGCAGAATCACTTGGAGGCCTAGTTGTAATTCAGTGTTCTGGGTTACACCCCAGAGTGTCTAATTCTGTAGATCTGTAATAGTCCCAGAGAATTTACATCTGTAATAAGTTTTTAGATGATGCTTCCACTGCTAGTCTTAAGAACCACATTTAAAAAAACACTAGTCAAACCATTTTAGAAGATTATTTTAATAGTCCTGGTAAAAGTCGAACGTTCGATTAAACAATTTGTTAAAGAATTGGAAAATGTTACACTTTTTTCATCCTAGCAATTTTACTTATTTGTATTAAAATATAATTTAAAAAATTACGGAGTAGAATAGTTGAGGATATAGATAAAGGCACATTAAAGGAAGAGTAACAAACCAAAGGCATTTTCACTTTTTCTGCTATATATGCCCCTGAAATATCTCCTAATATCTAATCTTCAAAGTCTGTAATAATGGAAAAACATAATTTCAAAAGGAAATCATAGTAAACTAAAGTTTATTTTCAGCAATTAAGTTGCTTCCTTCTGCCATGAACCAAGAGTATTTTACAAATTGTTTCATCATTATGACTTTGTAAAGCCTTGCATATAGGTACTGAGATAATTATATTGATTGTCAGGAATATAAACGCTTTTTAGATAAAGCCAATCTATAGATAGATTTCAGGGTCTGTTGCATTTCAGTTGCCTAGTATGATTCTTTGAAAACCTCAGCTTATTAGGAAAGAATGGCCCTTGCCATATGTGCAACATTAAGAACATCTGGAAACACCATCAAAGCAAGAAATTTTTTACTTTCCACTGGCATGAAGAAGCCATTGGAAATTTCACAGATGTTTGAATCTCAGGATCCCTGGATAGAAGGAAATTGAAGCAAACTGCTGGCACTGACCAAGTGATTTCTCCTAGGAAATGCCCTTCTATTCCATGGAGGAAAATGAGAATTATTCCTAATGGGAACAAGTTTCCTGCTAAATAAAGTTATGACTAAATAATCTAATTTGTCATTGAATGTCATTGTAATGTACATGAAGCTAAAATCATTAGCGTGCCCACAGTGGTTACAATTAGAATCACATGAACAATGAAATGTTAGTAAAACTCCTGCATTTCTTGTGTTTAATATAATTTGGCATTTATCTTGATGATTTGGGGCAATTCTCTACTTTCCAGGGAATGTATATCCAATTTGTCATTCTACCAAAGTCAAAATTATCCATTCTATATTCATCACAAATTTAGTGAAGCCATTTTAAACTCAATTATATAATTACAGGTTCTCATCTAGAATTTGAGAATTTTGTTCATTACTCTTATGTTTGCCAAGCAGTGTCTTTAACCTCCCTGGTAAAAATGTATCATATTAGAATCATTTGGGCATTTTTTGTTGTTATGATGGTTTGTGTTTAATAAGGTTTATTGTTAGCATTATTGCTTTATTGCCTGTGGTCTATAAGATGCAGCATTATTGTGCCTTTGCAAGCAGAATACATTTCTTAAAAAATTCATCAAAATTTTCTACACATATAGCACTGCATGATAGATTACAGTGTAACATTATTCTTATTACATAGTTGTAGAAGTAGAACCCAAGAGCTCAGGGTAAGCAAAAGAAATACAATCCTGAACCATCAGAATAAGATGACTTGATTAATCCTTTCATTGTAAGTCTAGAAAACACAGAGGAGGAAAAACATATATGCATACTGCAGTCGTGAGAGAAACACATCAAACATCTGCTCCTTGGTAGGTACAGTTGGGGATAACTAGGACCTTATCTCTGATGGCACTGATAAGCCCCCAGCTGTTTTGGAGAAGATGCAAATAGAGAAAGTATGGGATTAGCCATGTGCATTTAGCAATACCAGCAGGTGATTCTGATATTATTTAGTTAGAACCACCTGCTATAAATTCTCAGTACTCAAGGTGTGGTTCATAAACCAGCAGCATTAGCATCACCTAGCTCAGGGGTCCTCAAACTTTTTAAACAGGGGTCCAATTCACTGTCCGTCAGACTGTTGGAGGGCTGGACTATAGTTTTAAAAAAACTATGAACAAATTCCTATGCACACTGCACATATTTTATTTTGAAGTAAAAAAACAAATAGGCAAAAACACCCGCATGTGGCCTGCGGGCCATAGTTTGAGGATGCCTGAACTAGATACTTGTAAGAAACGCAGATTCTCAGGCACTGAAACATAATCTGCATTTTAAGGAGAGGCACAGGTAGTTTGTTTTCACATAATATTTTCACATTAAAGTAATAGTGTAAGGATAAATATTGTCATTAATGTGAAGCTAATATCTTATTTCTTTTGGCCATTGAAAGCTAAAGCTCTGAATTTAAATAAAAATGAGAGCCATATCTATGAGGATTATTATAATATGTGGTACAAGTTTATAATTTCCATTGCACAGAAGGCCTTTCTTTGAAGTTTAGAGAGTCTAGTATTAGTGAGGCTACAAATTTTCCCTTATGGTACAACTCAGAGAAGTATAGCTCCTTTGTCTGTTTCTAATCTACAGCACAGCACAACCACCATCTCCCCAGTTGAGGGAAGTAAAGAAAAAAACCTAAATATCAAGTATGATATATAGTTTATGCTTTATTAGGTTAAATCCATTAAGGGAGTTTTTATTCTCTCTTGTCTAAAAATGCTCAGTCCTTTTCAGAGCTTGTCGTTTTCTCTTTCTTCTCTCCTTAGTATGCTGTCATCCTTTTTATGCAACTTTGTAGACAGTGGGAGCTGATAGGTTCTAGGCTGGAATTCTCCTGCCTCCACAAATATTCTGGATAATGTCTTTTACCACGTAGAACTGCTCCCCCAAGTGACTCTCATGGTTGAAATTAAAAGGTGAGTATAACTCAATCTCTTCTCAATTTTTTCAAGGTCCAGTAGCTTTCCTGGTTGACTTACATTCAACTCAGCTTTCCCTGATTAGAGTTTCCTGAATATGCCAATTATCTCCAAAGAATATTCTGTGGAGAGATTGTTTTGACAGTGTGTTTAATCAAGCACAAACTTTAAATAATATCACATACTGAAAAAAACTTGGAATCCATCAAATTCACTTCACAGTGCTAGCAAACCCTGATGTTAAAATGTAACCTATGTAACTTAAAATAACAGTCTCATTTCTGAATATTGATTTTTAAAATTTCATACAAAATAGTAATAAAATAAGTTAAATCATTACATTAGCTATATTACCCACTGTGATCAAGTTGGGTGTATCACAAGAAGGCAATGTTGATTAACATCAGCAAAATTACTCATATAAGAAATTAATTACAAGACAAAGTACCCAATTAAAAATGGGAAAAGGATCTGAATGGACATTTTTCCAGAAATGATATATATGTGATCAATAAACACATGATAAGATGCTCAACATCATTAGCCATAGGGAAATTCAAATCTAAACTACAATTAAATAATATTTCACTCACTAATGTGGCTATAATTATGTAGTCAGGTAATAACAAATATTGGCCAGGATGTAAAGAAATTAGTAATCTCATACACTCCTGATGGGAATTTAAAATAGTGTAAGTACTTTGGAAAACAGTCTGATACTTCCTCAAAAGGTTAAACACATATTTATACAACACAGCAATTCCATCCCTATTTATTCAAGAGAAATGAACATGTACACACAAAAAATTTGCACATAAATGTTCATAGCAGCATTATTCATATTATTAATATTCATATTGCCAAAATATGTAAACAACTCAAATGTCTATAAACTGAGGAATGGATAAATAATATTGTATATCCATAAGATGGACTATTATCCAACAATAAAAATAAATGAACCATATTGTATTGCACAATATGTATGAACCTAGAAAACACCACATATTGTATTAATATAAATATATGCACAGTTACATGAAATGCCCACATTAGGTAAATCCATAAGGACAGAAACTACATTAATGGTTGCCTAGGGCTTGATGGGGGAAAAGTTGGGGAGAGATAATGGGTAGTGACTCTTAATGGATGCAGGGTTTTACTTTGCTGTTATAAAAAATTTTTTAAGATTAAACATCTAAAAATGTTGCAATATTAAAACTCTATAAATATACTAAAATATTAACTCATTAACTTTAAATAGGTGAATTGTAGGGTGTGTGAATTATATCTCTGTAAATCTTAAAAATTCACCTTCATGGAGAAAATCTACATGAAAATTTCCATAGATTCTCAAAAATTCAATCTATTTATTATCATTTATGAAAACTATTACTAAAAGAATATTTCCTGGATCTGACATGTAAGGAGCTTAGAAGTTGCCACTCCATCCTAACAAAAAGCAAAGAGCAGAGCAAACTGAAAAATAAACAATACTTCTTAAATCGATCAGAGAATTGTAGTCACAGGGCAAACCACTGCCCCTAAAATGGGAGAGGTCAACAGACCGACACTGAGAATTACAACTTGCTGCAGCAGAAACCCGTAAGCAGAAAACTCTGTGGAAACCAGTGCCTGGATGCGAAAACTTGAACTGTAATTGATAAATCCTGGAGACTCAATGTGGACAAATCTGAGAGTTGAAAACTCCAGGGAACCTAGTCATAGGGGAGCCCTCATGTTGTTATGAATTTTACCTCTAAGAGCTCAACTGGGTCCTCACAGGGAATATTTGAGAAAGATCCTTTTATGGTTCTGACAGAGGGAGGGAGAAGGAATCACTTTAAAATATGCCAGAGCAGTCTGTTCTTAGCAAGGCCTGCTTTGAGGAGAAACTATTTTACCACTTTCTGACCTGCTGGGAGGTTTTCAGAGCTTAATCTAACTGGAGTATGGGAAATGACAAACTTCGGACTCCTCCAGGCATCCTGTCCTGCCTAAGTGGGGAAGGATTGTGAAGTTTATGGTCCAGGGACACAGGGCTACCAAGAGACCTAATCATAGGACTATACAATGCTTCTGCTCCCCTCAAAACTTACCATTACATCACTGAAGGCTTATTTCTAAAGTTTCCTTTACCCAGTACAAAAATGCCTGCCTTACAAAAAAAAAAAAAAAAAAAAAAAAAAAGACATAGTATGAAGAGACTGAACAAGCATTTGAACCAGGTCAGATATAGCAGGAATGTTGAAATTATCAGAACAAAAAACAACTAAAACTAAACTAGAATTAAAAAACAAGCAAACAAAAAAACCCAGTATGATTGATATGCTAAGGGATTTATAAAAATAAATGACAAAATAACAAATGGATAATGTAAACCAAGGGCTAGAAATTTTTTAAAATAATCAAAAAGAAATACCAGAGATTAAAAATACTGTAGAAATAAATAATGACTTTTTGGGGCTCATTAGTATTAATAGAATGGACACTGTTAAGGAAAAACTTTCTGGGCTTGAGAATATTACAACAGAAACCTCTAAAACTGAAAAACAGAAAGAAAAAGAGGCTGGGGGAAGAAAGAAAGAAAGAAAGAAAAGAAAGAAAGAAAGAAAGAAAGAAAGAAAGAAAGAAAGAAAGAAAGAAAGAAAGAAAGAAAGAAAGAAAGAAAGAAAGAATAGAGCAGAATAACCACGAACTGTAGGACAACTACAAATGTATAAAATACACACAATGAAAATAAAAGAAGAAGAAAGGGAGAAAGAAAAAAAAGAAATATTTGAAGCAATAATGATGGACAATTTCCCCCAAATGAACCAAACCAAAGTTCCTAGAACCTCAGAGAATATTAAGCAGGATGAATAACAAAAATAAATAAATTAATTAAAAATCTATGCTTGTATATATATCATGTTCAACCTACTGAACATCAAAGATAAACAAAAATTCTAGAAAAAAGCCATACAAGCAAGAGAGAGTGGAATGAAATATTTAAATCATTGACAGAAAAAAAAAAAAAAAAAACTTGATATTTCCTGCCCTGTGAAATTATCTTTCAAATGTGAAAAAAAAAACAGACTTTCTCAGACAAACAAAATTGAAGGAATTTGTTACTACTAGATCTGTCTTGTAAAAAATGTTATAATAAGTTTTTTGGAGAAAGGGAAAATGCTATAGGTTGGAAACAAATGTCTACATAAAGAAAGGAAGAGGATATTTTAAATTCTCATTTGATCTAATGTATAATTTATTCAAAAATGGTAGCAAAAATATATTCAACCATGTTTGCTTTTGTATATATATTTAAAATGATTAGATATGCTAATGTATAAGTAAAATAAATGTTAGCAATGATACAAAGAATAAACAAAAAATTAAAATTATTTAGTTATTAAAACATTATTTTCATTACCCTCAAGTATATAGTGTTATTTGAAAGTGGGCTTGAATTACACATAAGCAAATATTAAAAACTCTAGAACAAACACTAAAAAAGATTTTAAAAGTATAGTTGGTATAGTAAGAAAGGAGAGAAAATGGAATTATCTTAGATTTTTAAGAAAACCACAAAAGACAGACATAGCATGAGAAACAAAAATAGGAACAAAGAACAAGGATGACAAGTAGCAAATAGTAACAAATGTGATAGGTGTTTATTTAAATATCTCAATAATCACTTTACACATCAACAGTCTAAATACACCAATTAAAAGAATAAGATTGCCCAAGTGGATCAAAAACGAAGACTCAATTTTATATTGCCTGTAATAAACCCACTTTAAGTATAAAAACACATATAGATCAAAAGTAAATGCATGGAGAAATATATACCATGATAATAATAATCAAAAGAAAGTGGGAGTAGCTGTATTAATATCAAACAGAATCAAGAGCAAGGAATGTTATCAGACAGAAAAAAGGGGCATTGCAAGCTAATAAAAGTGTCAATACTACAGGAAGACATAACAATCTTTAATGTAGATATGCCTTATAATAGAATATCCAAATATGTTGAGGCAAATACTGATAAAACTGCAAGGTGAAATGAATTCATGCTTATAGTTGGAGATTTCTCATGTGTCTCCTAGTCATGATAAATGATCAATTATAAGAAATTTTTATTCTTATAAAACTATAAATTATACACTGATCAATTTTTGAGTAGTTAAGTATACTTACATTCTTGGAGCAAACCCCAGCTAGGCTTTTTTTGTAATATATTGTCAGATTTAATTTGCTAATATTTTATTAAGGATTTTTACATGTATGTTCATGAGGATTATTGGCCTGTACTTTATATTACTATAATGTTTTTTCTTTTATTTTTACTTTTGATGTAATATTGGTCTTGAAGAATGAGAAGGTATTGTGAGAGACTTTATATAAGATTTGTATGTTAACTTCTTTAAATGTAAAATTGACAGTGAAATAATCTGGGCCTAGAGTTTTTTTAATGAGGAGATTTTTCATGAATAAAATTTCTTCAATAGATATGTCTATTCAGATTTTTCTATTTCTTATTGTATCAGTTTTAATAAGTTGTGTTTATTCAAGTTACTTATATCTTTTCTAAGTTTTCAAATTTTTGGTAAAATGTTATAGATGTAAAATCTTACTGTCTTCTCTTTTATTCCTGATATTGATAATTTGTGTTTTATCTCTTGTTTTTTATTAGCCCATCTAACATTTATTATTTTTTATAATATTTGCAAAAATGTATTTTTTATTAGATATTCTCTATTATTTTTCTCTTCCTATTTCTCTGATTTCTTATCTTTATTGCCTCTTTTTCTTATTTTGAAATTAACTTACTCTTTATTTTCCAATTTAGTGCAAAAACATATATTCTTAAATTTAAACATATCTTCTTTATAATTCTAAGTGCTTAAGGCTTTACATTTCTCAGTGGCTACTTACTACCTTACCTGCCTCCCACACATTTTGGTATGTTATGTTTTTATTGTCTTTCAGTTCAAAAATATTTTCTAAATTACCTTCTGAGTTTTTCTTTGCCTGATATTTTATTTATACCATCCCAATTAATTTATAGGTAGTTAGGTATTTTCTAGATATGGTGTTATTGACTTTCAATCAATTTGTTTTGTAGTCAGAGAATATAAGATGCAAGTTTTCAAGATTTTGGTATTTTATGGCCAGCATATCAACTATTTTAGAGAATGCTCCCTGCTCACTTAAATGCAATATTGCTAAACATATGTGACTCTGTAATCTTGGGGTATAATATTCTATAAATCTCAATTAATATAGTTGATAGTGTTGTTCCAGTTGATATCCTCATTTATTGTCTAGCTTTATATAAAATACTAGAAAGGGAGTATTAAAATGTCTAATTGCAGATTTTTCTATTTATCCTTTTATTTTTGTTTTTCTTCATTTACTTAAAATCTCTAAGACACATATGTTTGTGTACATATGCATATGTGTGCCTGCTTCTTTAGTTTAATAAAATGAATTGATTTTCCATTTCAATCCCTATATTGTCTAGCTATTTTTTGTGGGTTTTTTTATTGATTGCCAGGAATTATTAAAGTATATAAGTACTAAAGTATTTAAGTTATAAAAATAAATTAATTGCTAAAATGCAGTATTTATTCTTAAATTCTCTTAATCTATGTGAAGTAAATATTGTACCACTTCACCTGAATATAAGAACATTATAGCAGTGCAATTACCTTTTCCCTGCCATTTGTGCTAATATGATTCTATTATATATTTTAACTGTACACTATATATGTTACTGTAAAATGTGATAATTTTCTTGTAAAGAGTCCTTTTTGTTTTTAGGAAGTTAATAATAAATATATGTTTTTATATTAACTCACATATACCCACATAAATACTTTACTAGTGTTTTTACTGTACATTTAAAGTTTCATCTGATGTAGTTTTACTTTAGCCTGAAGTAAAATTGGTATTTTACTTAGTACATATCTGCTGGTGAAGAATTTTCAGCATTAATTCATTATAAATATCTTTTCTTCACCCTAATTTTTAAAATATATTTTTATGGATTACAGAAGTCTGAAATGAGTTTTTCGTTTTTCTTCCAGCACTTTTGCTAAGAAAATGAATCAAGTAGAATTCAGTGAAATAGAAAATTTTAAAAGTATAAAATATTAACAAAAACAAGCTGTTTTTTCCAAAAGACAGGGAGAGGGACAGATGATAGGTAGATAAATAGAGAGATCTGGCAAGATATATAAGAAAAATTGAGAGCAAAAATAAAACAAAAAAGAAGAAAATAAGTATATATATTAAATATATAAATGCATAGATACAAATATATACATATTTATATACTTAATCAGAATATAATGAAATTTTTTTCACCAATAAACTTGAAACTCTAGATCAAATTACTAGAAAAATATAACAGTCTCAATTTGGCTAAAGAGTAAATAGCCAAATAGTACTTAAATAGACCTATAAATATTAAATAATTTGAAGTGGCAGTTGAAGGCAATCTTCCCTCAAAAAAGAAGTTTGGATGCTGTTTTATGTAGTAATTTCAAGGAGTAATTAATTCCTAATTTATAGATTTTTAGAAACAGAAAAGATGTTAATATACCTTACTCTTTTATAAAGGAAATAGAATATTGATTCTAAAACTACAAAATGATACTATAATAGAAGCTAATCATAGACTCATATTTATCAATCTAGAAGGAAAGCTCTGAGGAAAATACTAACTGACAAATCCATAATGGAATTAACAAGTATGCATGATATTAGATGGGTTTTATCAAAATGCAAACATCATTCCACTTTAAAGTACTTAAAGGAAAATAATATGTTTGTCACTATTGATGCAGATAATCTTTAAGTACAACCATAATTAATTTATGTGAATATTTAATATATGATTAAATGTATTAATTTATTCAAGAAACACTTAGGAAACTAAGAATACATAGTGATTTCTTTAATTTGTTGGAGGCTATATACCAAAAACTTAGAGCACAAATTACATAGGTAAATATTAGATGCACTCTATTAATAGTAAAAATATAATAATGACCAAACTCACCATACATAATACTGGAAAGCCTGGCTAACACTATAACAACAACAACAAAAAAACAAGAAACAACAAACACAGGCATAATATTTGGAAGGGAAAAGATAATTTGTTGTTTGCCAGTGATATAATCATTTTCCTAGAAAAAAAAGGGAAACAAGTCAACAAATTAAGCAATTAAGAGTTAAACAGTTTGACACATAAGTTATCAGGATTCAGTAGCATTTTCTACATCAACAATAACCAAATTAAAAATATAGTGCATATATATAGTAATCAACACATAATATTTTGTTATTTTGAGGAATTTAATAAACAGAATTGATATGAAAAAGTCTATAAATTAGTAAGTTACCCTGAAAATAAGATCTCTCATCTTTACCCCTGCAGATATTAAGACATATTATAAAGATATTGTAACTATTGAATGCAGACCTTAAAGCAGACCTGTGAATATAAAAAAATTTAATATTTTAGTGAAGTTAGTCCAAAAAATCAATGAGAAAAAAGATTACTTAGTATATTATGTTGGGCAAACTGCCTCACTTTAGGGAAAACATAAACATGTATTTCTATTACTATTCTTAGGAAAGACTCTAGGGACATTAAAAACCCCATTACTAAGACAAAACTATAAAGTTAAAAAAATGAGAAAATAACTGCTATATAAGAGTAGCAAAGGATTTTTTTAAACAAAACTTTAACATCATAGATTATAAGACAAAAACAAACAAATTTTTGTAGTAAAATTTGAAAGAAAATTCCAATGAAAGATTGAATAAAGAGATAATAATTTGAGAAAAAAATTAATTTCACATGTATGAACCTTGGGTTAGTAGGTAGACTATACAAGAAACTCCTTCAAACCAAGAAGAAAAAAAGTATAGCGGAAAAATGAGCGAAAATGATGTTGACAATTTGTAGAAGAGAAAATATGAAATTCTATCAAGCATATGAAGACATGCTCAAATTTATTAGTAATTAGTAAAATGAAAACTAAACCAACAATTATATATTACTTCATACTACTAACCAGGCAAAATTAGAAAACGGCATATTATTAAGTTTTGTTAGATTGTGGAATTGTACCTATTTTGCTCTACTAAATTTCTGGAAAGCAATGCTGAAGTCTTTAGTCAAACTAGTATATCCATGCTCAGTGTTAATAAGGACGTTTATTTCTGTATTGTTTGTGCTGACAGCAATTAGAAGAAATCTGAATGTTTTTCATTTGGGTAGATTTGTACAAAATGTGGTAGATGAATACCATGCAGTACTTTATGGTGGTTAGAAGGAGTAGGCTGTATATATACACACAAGAAAATGGAAAAATTTTAAATATACTATGATAATATTTTTTAAAAAATAGAAAGTTATACATGACATAGAACTATTTGTGTAAATTGAAAAGATACGTGTAAATTAAACTACTAATTATTCTTTGGAATCTGTTCTTCCCTTCTTTAACATTAACAGACTTAAACTGAGTTGTGACTACCTACCTCAGAATTTCCCAGGTCTCTAGTTACTGGAAGTGGCCATTTTGCCAACTTCTTGACAATGATTATGAGTGATTTCATAAGTGTCATCTCTAGGTACAGGCCTTTAAACAGTTGGCTGACTCTTCCATACTCTTTCTCTTCCTATCAGTTGCAACCAGCTGTAAGTAAAATTTTCACATTAGAGTCAATATATTGCAATTAATGTGCATAGCAGTGAAGATCACTAAAAGGAATTAAAAAATAAATGTGTTGAAAGGCAAAAGCCACATTCTTCATTCACAATGACCTTTCTGTAACTTTCTATTTATTGGTCCTGATAACAGTGTTTTTCAGTTGATGCTGTGGTGTTTGTAGGAACGTAGTTATTGTTGAATTTTTTTCCTCCAGTCATTAGAAATAGTTATTTGTTAAATGTAAGTTATTGTTGATTAATTTGGAGGAATATAGGCATGTATACTTAACATAACTTTTTAATCAAATTTTAAAACATGGTAACTGAAAATTCATTTACCAGAGATATCAGGACCTTTCTTTTGAATTCTGGGTTGTCATTCTTTCATAAACTTCACCCATAATTTTAGCTCAACATTCCAGTGTTGTTTCCTATGATCTGAAGGGAAATCTGTGAAGCAAAATCTGATTGGCAAATCTTTCCAGGTAATAAATTCACCTACTCTTTTTCAGTTATCTCCCCCATGCCCATTTTAACAGTTTTTTTTTTAAGTAATGACTTGCCTTTTTAAAGTCTTTCAAAATCATTTAATATAATTTTCATAGCAATAAGTCTTTCTTCTTTTTGCAGCTTTCTTTGTTTTACCTACTTAAATAATGCAATTACAATAATAACAAGAACTGGAATAAAGAGACATATACAAATTCAACTGGCATTTGTTAAGTATAACCAACTGATGAGAGTAGAGGGGTCACAGCCACTATTCATGAACATTAATTTTGCCTTAGCTACCAATAGCTTAATATAAACATGTTTGTATCTGTAATAAACTATATCATTTATTTGATTGTTTTTATTTCAGCATATTATGGGGGTACAAATTTTAAGGTTATGTATAATGCCCTTGTCCCCCCTCCCCAGTCAAGTCAGAGCTTCAGTGTAACCATTCCCCAGACAGTGCACATCTCACTCATCATATATATATATATATATGTATATGTATGTATGTGTGTGTGTGTGTGTATGTGTATCTGTGTGTGTATATATATATATATATATATATATCCATCTCCTCCTCCCTCCTCCCACCTGCCCAATACCCAATAAGTATAATTCCTATGTGTCCACTTAGGTGCTGATCAGTTAATACCAATTTGCTGGTAAGTATACGTGGTGCTTCGTTTTCCATTCTTGGGATAGTTCACTTAGTAGTATGGGTTCCAGATGCATCCAGGAAAATACAAGATGTGCTATATCACCACTGTTTCTTAGAGCTGAATAGTACTACATGGTATACATATACCACATTTTATTAATCCACTCATGTATTGATGGGAACTTGGGTTGTTTCCAAATCTTTGCAATTGTGAATTGTGCTGCTATAAACATTCGAGTGCAGGTGTCTCTATTGTAGATTGTCTTTTCTTCTTGTGGGTAGATGCCCAGTAGTGGGATTACTGGATCAAATATTAGATATGCTTGTATCACTTTAAAGTATCTCCATATTGCTCCCCACAAAGGTTGAACTAGTTTGCAGTCTCACCCGGAGTGATCCTATCTCTCTGCATCCATGCCAACATTTATTGTTTGGGGATTTTTTGATAAAGGCCATTCATACTGGAGATAAGTGATATCTCATTGTGGTTTTGATTTGCATTTCCCTGATGATTAGAGATGTTGAGCATTTTTTCATGTTTGTTAGCCATTATTCTGTCTTCTTTTGAAAAGTTTTTGTTTATGTCCTTTGCCCACTTTTTGATAGGGTTGTTTGATTTTTTCTTGCTGATTTTCATGAGTTCTAAGTAGATTCTAGTTATCAGCCCCTTATCAGATGTGTAGGATGAGAAAATTTTCTCCCATTCTGTATGTTGTCTGTTTGCTCTCATGACTGTTTCTTTGGCTGTGCAGAAGCTTTTTAATTTGATCAGGTCCCATTTATTTATTTTTGTTGCTGCTGTGATTGCCTTTGTGGTCTTCTTCATAAATTCTTTGCCTAGGCTAATGTCTAGGAGAGTGTTTCCAACATTTTCCTCTAGAATTCTAATAGTTTCATACCTTAGGTTTAAGTCTGTTACCCAGCATGAGTTGAGTTTTGTGAGAGGTGAAAGGTGTAGATCCTGCTTCAACCTTCTACATGTGGCTCTTCAGTTTTCCCAGCACTATTTATTGAATAGGGATTCTTTTCCCCAGTGAATGTTTTTGTCGAAGATTAGATGGCTATATGAGGATGGTTTTATATCAGGGGTCTCAGTTTTGTTCCACTGGTCAATGTCCCTGTTTTTGTGCCAATGACAAGCTGATTTAATTATTACAGCTTTGTAGTATAGTTCGAAATCTGGATATTGATACTTCCCATTTTGTTTTTATTGCCTAGAATAATATCCGGGGTCTTCTTTTGATATGCATGGTCTTCTCTGGTTCCAAACAAAGTGTAAAATTATTTTTTCTATATCTGTGAAAAATGATGTTGGGATTTTAATAGGGATTTCATTGAATCTGTAGATCAGTTTAGGTAGTATAGACATTTTAACAATGTTGAGTCTGCTGACCCACGAGCATGTTATGGATTTCCATTTGTTTAAGCCCTCTGCTATTTCTTTCCTCAGTGTTTCATAGCTCTCCCTGTAGAGGTCTTTTACCTTCTTAGTTAAGTATATTCCTAGGTACTTTATTTTCTTTGTTGTTATTGTGAAGGGTGTTGAGTCTTTGATTTGTTTCTCAATTTGACTGTTATTGGTGTATAGGAATGTCTCTGATTTGTGTGTATTGATTTTGTATCCTGAGACTTTACTAAATTTATTTATCAATTCCAAGAGTCTCTTGGTTGAATTCTTGGGATTTTCTAAATATAATATCATATCATCAGCAAACAGTGAAAGTTTGGTCTCTTCTGCCCCCATTTGGATACCTTTAATTCCACTTTCATGTCTGATTGCTATAGCCAGGACTTCCAGCACTATGTTGAATAGAAGTGGAGATTAGTTTATTTTTAAAAGTAAATAAGAAGAGAAAATGGTAGAACATTAGTTAATATGATAAGTTGTTTCAATAGAGGAACTTTAAAAAAATACTTTCATTGAATCAACAATAATCAAACTCTATGGTTAAGATATGACTTATGCTTTTCCAAAGTTCATGTTGAAATTTAATCCCCAATGTGGCAGCGCTGGGAGGTTACATAACCACCACTTTTTCAAAGAAATATGCTTATGATTTAAGATAATGATGAAATTTATTTACCCAAAACACATTTTTTAGAAGAAATTGTGAAATTTAGTATAGGTAATTTGTTTGGGTCTTAGTCTGTTTTATGTTCTATCAAAATATACCTGAGACTGAGTAATTTATAAAGAAAACAGGTTTATTTAGCTTCTCAGTTTTCCTTAAATAATGCCTTTAGAAATTATAAATTCTAGCTTTAGCTGTATATTGAAACTCTGGGGTACAAAGAAATAAATGCTGTAGGTTTTTATAAGAACCTCATCACAGCTTACATTCAAGTACAATGCACTTTATATAAATATTGTTATGTGTTATTACAATTGAGCTTTAGCTTTTTTCTGTTTTCAAATCTAGATTTCAATCCAGAAATGATCCTTTTCTCATTTAATACTCTCAATTTAACTCAAGATTAATCATTGGCATGCATTATTTTGTAAATGTAAAATTTTTGTGAAAGGTATACACTTTACTTTTTAAAATTATTAATCATTTGTTTGCAGCATATTTATTTTTAATGGGGCTTTTACAGGCAAGATATATTTCTATTGACTAAAATTGTTTAATGAGAAGAAAAATCACTATTAAAAATTAGCTTAATTAAAATGTCTTTGAAATTTCCAAGTGAATATGACAAACATCGCAAAAAAGGTAAGAAGAATGATATTAATACTTTGAGTATGTTATTTGAAATTATAGAGGAAAGAAGCCCCTCTGTATTAATATTCTTACTGATGGATATGAAGATAAATTGTGGAACAGGATCACAATGGCACCTTTCAGTTTACTGATGTTCATGTTTTATCAAATATATATATACATATATATTCTACTTATTTGCATAATACATGTAGTGTATATGTATTATGTCAGTTTGCCAACTAATTGTGATTAATCATTTTATAGAAGATTGGTAGTTGATCTACAACAATAAATATATTTCATAAGAGATCATGAATACCTCAAATTACCAATAATTGTATATTTAGATCCTGTTTGAAACTTTTGAGGATTTTCTCTGTACTAGATACTATGCTGAGTGCTTAATATTTTATGTAGGAAAAGAATATAAGATCAAGTTGATAAATATAGCATTAAGAAATTAGATTGTTTGCCCTTTTATAAAATTTGACAATTTACTGCTAGCCACCTCAAAGTTATATAGTAAAACAGAAAAATAACTTAGATATACAAAATTCAAAGAAAAGTTTATAATTAATTTATGTTATGATTCCTTTATATCTTTAAAATTTTTTCCCATTAAATAAAAATAACATTTAATTGATTTATTTTTATAATTTGACCCTTCATTTCATGGACATGGATTCAGAAGACTTGTTTCAGTCTTGGCATTAGCACTTCTTAGCTGAAAGATGCCGATCTTTATACTTAGGGTACTCAGTTTCTTAATCTATAATGTAAAGTTAATGATATCTTTCTACCTACTTTGCAAAACTGTCATGAGGATAAAATATAGCAACAAAAAGAAACCCATTTCTTGAATTATCAGATGTCACACAAATGTAATTTTTGTTATCAAGTAGGTATCTAATAAAGTATTATGTGATAGAAGATGAAAAGGCTAGAGCCAAATATTCTTTGAATTCTTAGTAACCGAATATGCAAAAATTATCTGCATCTTCCTTTTAAATTGAGTTACTAAAAGTAGAGAACTGATTTTTGGCTTTCAGAAAATAGATTTCCATTTCTTTCCATAGTAAATCCAACTATTAAATTAATATGACTTTTACCCTCTTTCTAGATTCCTATTATGCCGGTTCATGAAAATATGTTCAATCATCCAACACCTCTTAGTTTGTATCTATAATGATCTATGCCTTCATATTAATTTTAAGATAATGGAATAAAAGAAGCATTAAATACAAGAAACAAATGTACACATTTGCAAAATTATAGTTAATTCTCCAAAATAATGAGTGAAATGATTATTTCCTTTTATGTTGCAAACAAATAGAATATTTTCAGCCTTTTGAAAACTGGATTTTATTCTAGGAAGAAAACTTGTATTAGGTACTTATCACTGTCATCTTCCCATTGAGGCCCCATTAATATTAAAAGGAGTTCAGTTCAATATATTAACATCTCAGTGAGGATCTGTCTCATGATAATTATCATTGACCTTGTCAATTTAAAATTTTAGCTTGAGTGAAAATTAAATCTCAGCTATTAGAAAGAAAGTAAAAGCAAAGTGAAAGGTAAATCTTTCCTAATTAAGGGTCTTATACAAAATTAATGCATTAACTATGTCATTTGCATGTAAACATTACATGTGTATATGTATGTGTGTATATCCTTATCATGTAGAAAATGTATGCCACTTTCAATAATCCCATATTTGAATTACTCTCAATCCTAGCCATCACAATAGGCTACTGAGTTTTTAAATTTGGAGATGCAAAGGTAACATCTGAAGAATCTGATTCAGTAGATATGGCTGAATCGCATACCTGTGTGTTTTTTAAAAGTAACACAGATAATTCTGATTCGCCCCTGGGGTTGAGAATCTCTGTTCTATGTCATAGACAATTTAAGTATATCTACTTTAATATATGAATTTGAACCCTAAATCCAGTTGCAGTTTCAATAAGCCTCTCTAATTGCACTCAGAATTGTCATTTTGGCAAGACTTTGGGGACACATATTTTCCATCAGCACACAAATCTTACATTGACCTCAGTGACATTTAATAAAGCTACAATTTCCAACCATTGCTCCTAGACCAGATATATAAATAACTTTTTACAGAAAAGCTTCTGCAAAGGTATCTATTGACATAGACAATTTAACTGAATTCCAGGTTTTAGAAACAAGCAGATTTCAGTAATAATTTTTTTTCTCCATTTAACTTACATGATGAAGGCTTATGGATTTCATATTTACACCTATGCTTAATTATTTGGTTTGGCTTCATGGAACTTTGTGAGGGAGTGAAAGACTGTGGAGAGGAAGAGCAGACAAGGAGGAAAGTGGGGGGGG
>VSMD01053019.1:0-13358 GCA_008750895.1 Mirza zaza
CTGATGAGAAGAACGTATATTCAGTGGATTTTGGGTAGAATGTTCTGTAAATGTCAGTCAGACCCAATTGTTCTAGAGTTTTGTTTAAGTCTATTATTTCTTTATTAATTTTCTGTTTGGAGGATCTGTCTTGTGCCGTCAGTGGGGTGTTGAAATCTCCGGTGATTATGGAGTTGCTATTAATCCATTTGCTTAGCTCCAGTAAGGTTTGCTTTATGAATCTGGGTGCACCTAAGTTGGGTGCATATATATTTAAAATTGTTATCTCTTCTTGTTGAACGGTGCCCTTCACCATTATATAATGACCCTCCTTGTCTTTCACTACTTTTGTTGGTTTAAAAACTAAATCGTCTGAAGTTAGAACTGCCACGCCAGCCTTCTTTTGGCTTCCACTTGCTTGGAATACTGATCTCCACCCTTTTACTTTTAGTCTATATGCATCCTTGCAGGTTAGATGTGTTTCCTGAAGACAGCATATACTTGGCCTGTATTTTCTTATCCATTTAGCCAACCTATGTCTCTTGAGTGGAGAGTTTAAGCCATTCACATTTATTGAGAGAACTGATAGGTAAGGTATATTATTGTTCATTCTGTTGGGTTGGATGTTGTTGCTTTGATTTCTCTCTTGAGCCATTGTATTATCTGGCCTTTAATCTTTGGGTTTTGGTTGTTTTTATATTCATGAGTTTTTATTATGGTGTTCTGTGCGTAACACTGTTTTGAGTACTTCTTGTAGGGCTGGTCTTGTCTTGGTGAATTCTCTGAGCCTTTGCTTGTCTGAGAATGTCTTTATTTTTCCTTCATATATGAAGCTTAGTTTTGCAGGGAATAAGATCCTAGGCTGGGCATTGTTTTGTTTCAGTAGAGTGAGAATGGGGCCCCAGTCTCCTTGCTTGTAAAATCTCAGTAGAGAAGTCTGGTGTTATTCGAATTGGCTTTCCCTTGTATGTTACTTGCTTCTTTCGTCTTACAGCTCTTAGAAGGGCCTCTTTAGTTGATATTTTGGTCAGTCTGATGACTGCATGTCGTGATGTCTTCCTGTTTGCATTGAATTTCCCAGGGGTCCTCTGAGCTTCTTGAACTTGTATATCGAGATTTTGAGCAAAGCCTGGGAAATTTTCCTCTATTATATCTTCAAATAGCTTGTCCAACCCTTGAGTGTTGTCTTCTTCCCCTTCTGGTAACCCTATGACCCTCACATTAGGTTTCTTCACATAATCCCACAACTCTTGTAGGCTTTGCTCTTTTCTCTTGTTTCTCTGTTCTATCTCTGTGACTGTTTTATTTAGTTGGAGCGTGTTATCTTCAATCTCAGAGATTCTTTCTTCTGTTTGATTTACCCTGTTCTTGAGACTTTCCACTGTATTTTGTAGTTTCCTGAATTGATTCTTCATTTCCAGGAGTTCGGTTAAACTTTTTTCAATTGTGTCTATTTCTTTAGTGAACTTTTGTTCTAGGTCCTGGAGGCTTTTTGTGGTTTCTTTGTGTTGTTTATTGAATTGTTCTTGCAGGTCAGTGAGTGTTCTTAGGATCCACATATGAAATTCCTCTTCTGTCATTTTGGTTGCCTGATTTTGGTTGGTGTCCATTTCTAGGGGGCTGGTGCTCCTCTTTGGGGGTGCGTTTTCCGTTTGGTTCTTCATATTTCCTGAGTTCTTTCGCTGATTTCTTCCCATGTCGATCAGTTCTTGTTTCTTTCCTTCAGGTTTTTGTTTGGGTATTCACACGCCTTGTTTAGTTTCTGAGCCGGTAGGTGGTGTCTGTGGGTGAGATTCAACCACTCCCTGTGTAATTAGTCAGTAGGTGCCATGAAAAGGCTGTGCAGGATGTTCTCCTTGTCAGTAGATGGCACTTGCTTGGAGGAACAGGCTACACTGTTGTTTTTGTGTCCTGTTATCAGCTCTTGTTCCTGTAGAGAGGCACTCTAGTGCCTCAGGTGGCGGGTGGGGCCCTGGGACTTCCAGGTGTGTCCTTTTCTCCCCCTCAGTGAGGGCTGGTCTAGGAGAGAGTCTGGGCAGAGCTGGGTTGGGTAAGCCTGCCCTCAGGCACCACCAATGCCGTTAGCAGGGGTCAAAGTTCTGTTCTCTGCTTCCAGGAAAAGCTGTCAGGGAGGAGCTGGAATAGCCCCACTCAGTCAGAGAGTCTGCAAGGGGGGATGGGGCTGTCTGAGACCCGCAGTCTGGAGTGGGCCTCGCTTCTTTCCACCGTCCCCAACTCCACGACTACTCTTGGGCCTCTGCCAGCAGGCCAGACCACACGCCACCAGGCCTCCCCTGACTCTGATGCCTGCGGGGAGGTTCCCTGCGCAGGAATGCCACCTGGGCTGGGCGCACGGCTTCCTTTTGGGAGGAGGGTTGCCCTCTAGGACTCTGATCTTCCCCTGAAGGCACACACACCTCAGTAGGCTGTTCACGTATATCCCTTCTGTGCCCCGGGCAATGGGAGACCTGGGTGCACGGGATGTGGTCTGCCGGTCTGACCTCTGGGTCCCAGAGTTCAAACTATATTCCCACCAGGGAGAGTGCCAGTCCCAATTCACCCACAGGGAGCCCAAGCTGCGTCTATGTCTCACAGCCTCGGGGTCTGCCCCGTTCTCCTGGGATCACCATGCCAGCAGCACTTGGGAGGACTGGCAAGTAGAGAGCTCACAGTCTGAGTTCCCCTCAGTCAGCTGTAGGGCCCCAAAAGGGAAGGTCCCATTCCCTGGAGGTGCCTCTAGCTGATGGCTGTATTGTCTCTCTGGGCAGCCGCGGGTAGGGTCGGGGAGTGGAGGAGGAGGCAATATGGCGCCTGCTGCGTGGCTCGGGTCTGTGCACACGGAGGTGCCCCGAGGGAGTTGGGAGCCTTGTGCGGCGTCTGCTACTGGCTTACTGCTCACTGGCAGTGGGCATGGCTGGGCTGGTGTCCGCAGGTCTCTCCTCCCACTGGGGAGCCCGCCAGCAGTCCGGGATGCAGGGGAGGGGAAACGGCCGATCCACCTACCCTTCCCGCTGGTCTCCAGGCTGCACCGGGGGTCCCAGCTTCCAGTTCTCCTCCGAGACCTCCTCCTGTGGAGTCTCCCATGGTCTCAGGTACTCCTCTTTCTGACCCTCGTCCTATGTAGGCTCGTCTTCTTGCTTCTTTCTTCTAATTTCTTCTAGAATCTGTCTTTTATGCAGAGACACTCTGTCTGGCTGTGTTTCTCGTCCGCCATCTTCTGGAATCTGCCCATCCATTCTTGCATGTTGTCTACTTTAGGCATTAGATTCCTTATAATATTAGTCACAGTTGTTTTAAATTCCCATTCTGATAATTCCAATATCCCTGCCATGAATCTGGTTTTTATGCTTGCTTTGTCTCTCCAAAATGTTTTTTGCCTTTCTGTATGTCTTGTAACTTTTTCTTTATAGCAAGACATGATGTACTGGGTAAAAGGAAATGCTATAAATAGGTCTTTAGTAATGTGACAAGGTGGGAAGGAGGGGAAGCATTTCTGTAGTCCTATGGTTAGGTCTCAGTCTTTTAGTGGCTTATGCTTCTAGATTGTGAAGGATATATGCATCCTTCTGAGTTATATTGTCCTCCTGCCCCACTGAAGGTAAAACAGGATGGCTAGAGGGAGCTGGAGTTGGATATTTTCCTTCCCCCAGGTTAGTTAGGCTATGATAAAACTCTAGCAGGTTAGGCTCTGGTTAAATGATTTCACCTGAGGGCAGACCTTGTTACAAAGAACAGAGTTTTCTGGTGTATTTAAAAATATTTCCTTTTCTCCTCTCCTCTAGGAGGACAATGGATTTTTTAAGTGATATTCACTATGAGAACCTGGTAGAGCTGTAGGAGGTAAAACTCACCGAAGTGTGGGGGCTCCTCCATGACTGGTCCCCTAGAGTTTTCAATCTCTCAGACTCACTGGGCCTCCAGCAATTTGTCAATTATAGGTCAGGTTTCCCTACCCTGGCACTGATTCCCAAGAAGGTTTTTTTTTTTTTCCTGCTTTAGTAAGTTGTGATTCTCTGTATTTCCCTGTTTGTCCTTTTAGTTATGGGAGTAGCAGCAGTTTGCTCTGTGACCTCACTTTTCTATGAGTCTGAGAAAAGTTATTAATTTTTCAGTTTGTTCCACTTTTTAATTTGTTAGGATGGTGCAGTGACTTCCAAGATTCTTACATACTGGACCAGAAACAAGAAGTCTTTTTTTTTTTTAACAATAAACAATTGCTTATGGTTGTATCCTAATTTCTTAGAACATAACTTTGCACATGGAAGATGCTCAATAAACATTTGTTGAGTGGCTAAATGAGTAAGGGGGCTCTGATGCTGTCATGCTAGCTGTGGGATCCTCTGGTGCTCATTTGATTTACTAAACTTGTCATTGGATGGGGCCATGAGTTCTTCACAACTAGTCTTATTCTACCTACAACCCCCTGCAATTCGCTCCCACTTGTGGCATCCAGCGAGTGTTTCTTATCATACTCATAGCTTCCTTTCTATTTTCTTTTTAAAATAACAGCTTTATTGAGATATAATTCACATACCATACCATTCACCCATTTAAAGTGTACTGTTTTAGTTATGTTCACAGATATGGGTGACCATCAGCAACGTCAATTTTAGAACATTTTCATCACCTCAAAAAGTAATCTCATTGCTTTTAGCTATCGTCACTCTATTTCTCTCCCCATTTTACTCCTCATCCTGAAGAAACCTCTAATTTACTTTCTGTGTCTACATATTTCCTGATTATGGACATTTTATATAAATGTAATCTTATGTGGTCTTTTGTGACTGTCCTCATTAACTTTGCATAATTTTTTCAAGGTTCATTCATGTTGTAGCATGTATCAGTTTTTTATTCCTTTTAAAGGCTGAATAATATTTCATTGTATGCATATACAACATTTTGTTTATCCATTTGACAGTTGATGGACATTCGGGTTGCTTTTATTTTTTATTTATTTATTTATTTTTGAGACAGAGTCTCACTCTGTTGCCCCAGCTAGAGTGCCGTGGCATCAGCCTAGCTCACAGCAACCTCAAACTCCTGGGCTCAAGCGATCCTCCTGCCTCAGCCTCCCAAGTAGCGGGGATTACATACATGCGCCACCATGCCTGGCTAATTTTTTGTATATGTAATTTTAGTTGTCCAGCTAATTTCTTTCTATTTTTAGTAAAGAGAAGGTCTCGTTCTTGCTCAGGCTGGTCTCGAACTCCTGAGCTCAAACGATCCTCCCTCCTTGGCCTCCCAGAGTGCTAGGAATCCAGGCGTGAGCCACTGCGCCTGGCCTGGGTTGCTTTTAATATGGGGCTATTGTAAATAATGTTATAAACGTTCATGTGAACATTTTTATGTGGACATACATTTTCATTTCTTTTAGGTATATATCTGGGAGTGGAATTTCTGGGTCATACGGTTTAACTATTTGAGGAACTGCCAGACTGTTTTCCAAAGCACTATTTTACATTCTCACCACCAGTGTATGAGGGTTTTAATTTCTCTGCATCTTTACTAACACTTGATACTACCTGACTTTGATTCTAGCCATCCTAGTAGGTATAAAGTGGTATCTAATTATGATTTTGATTTGCATTTCCCTAATGACTAATCATGTCAAGCATCTTTTCATGTGCTTATTGGTCATTGTATATTTTCTTTGAAAAAGTATCTATTGCCCATATTCTAATTACATTATTTGTCTTTTTATTATTGAGTTGTAAGAATTCTTTATATATTCTTGATATAAGACCCTTATTAGATAGATACAACTTCCTTTTTTTTTTTTTTTGAGATAGAATCTCACTCTGTCGCCCTGTGTAGAGTGCAGTGGCATCATCATAGCTCACTGCAACCTCAAACTCCTGGGCTCAAGCAATCCTTCTGCCTCAGTCTACGATGCCTGGCTAATTTTTCAATTTTTAGTGGAGATTGGATCTCACTCTTGCTTGGGCTGGTCTCCAACTCCTCAGCTCCAGCGATTCTCCTGCCTTGGCCTCCCAGAGTGCTAGGATTACAGGTGTTAGCCACTGCACTTTGCCCAGCTTCTTTTTTACTGAAGCTCTCTATGTGGTATTCCCTATTCTCTTCACTTTTGAATAATATACCCATGAGGTGCACAGGGAATCAAGAGGAAAAAATCTGTATAAAAGCATAACATATTATTTTTTTTAGCTAGCATTCGAGAGCATGCCATATCTATTTTCTCGCCCTAATAAATCCAAAGGTGATAAAGCCAGAACTGGTCTTTTTCAAAAACTGTCTCATTGCAGAGGGCTGCTTATCAGATGGTGGATTAATGTCCAAATCTTTTAGCTAATTATTATGAAACACAAATCACCTTTATGTAATAAGGCTTGACAGTGAAATGAGAAGTCAAAGCAGATGTTTCAACTGGGTGTCCGCCCCTTAGAAACTCTGAGATAAGCTGGATGGGCTGCAGTGAGTCTTCTCTAGTACAGTGCTGATAATGCTCATGTTATGAGTAATAACTCGTATTTTGCACAGTTAGTGACTTCATGGAAAAATCCAAGGACACTTTATGTATTAAGATTATTTTCTGGAGTTCAAAGTGGAGAATTAATCTTAAACAATGGGATTTCATTCAGAATGAAATTGTAATGGATTTTTGTCATAAAAAGAGTATGGATTAGATAGGAGGTAAGAGCAATGGTACTGATTAGTGAGGTAATTGTTAAGTTGTAAAAGGAGAAAAAAAAATTCACTATCCAGAAAATCCTCCCAATAAGCCCTTGAAATTCTTAATAGACATGATATATCTAAATTGGCATCTGAAGCTGTTATTCCAAGGAGATTCCTTTGGACAGATGTCTGATATTTGTCCTTGTTACATAAGCCATCTTTCATTTCAAGAGCATATTGTGTAATGGTAATTGGTAAGTGATAAATTTGGTAGTAATTATAGCTGTTCGGAAATTGAAATATTTAGTCTGTAGCAATGTGAATATTTGTTTTTAATTTGTTGCTCTTGGTGATTTTAAAACCACCCACCCTAGGGAGGATTAATTCACAAGAGAGTCTTAATAATTATTTTGGGCCAAAAACATTCATTATATGAAACTTAAATGCCAATTAGAGTTGGCTGGGCTTATGAGGGTGGTGTCGACTATGAGAACAGAGGTATGTGGGATGACTCCAAGCCATAAACAGGGCTTCTTAGGATGCTCATGAAAACTCGCTTCTACCTGACTCTTCTGTGCAGGTCACAGTCCATTTCCTAGGTTCCCACTGGCATTTTCACTTTGGCTGGGAAAAAGCATAGCTGTGGGAGTCACACAGACCTGGGTTGTACTCCTAGGTCCATCCCTCACCAACTGACTGATGCAGGAGAAGTTACTTGGCATCTCTGAGTCTCTGTTTTTGCATCTCTATGGAGATGAGAATCTGCTTCATCTCAGAAGTTCATTGCAAGGCATAAATGAAAATATATCTATAAAATGCCTATTCCAGTATCTGGCCCAAGACAGGTGCTCACTATATCTTACTTTCCTTCTGTTCACCTTTTTGCCTTCTATCCCCTTTCCTCTTGCCAAACTGCTTCTCCACAATTTAGGGCAACCCAGCATTTGAGCTCTTAGGAGAGTCTGCTTCATCTTTTGCTAGAAAAGAGTAGTTCCAAAAGCCCATCTGCAGGCCCAGATATAAGGTGGAGCTGCCTTCTAGTTATCACCAGCCTTTTGGCAAAATTGACTTATATCTCCATTTCCTACCTCTTTTCCTTGCATATTTTCCTTTCAGTTACTCTTGATCTTAGCTGTGAATTCTACCTACCTTCTACTCACCTTGTAGGTGCATCACTCAAGAGGCAACGTAGGAAAAGACAACCCTGTAAAAATATTGGCAATTCATAGAGGAATGACTCAACATGACCAAAAGAGTTATGAAAAGATGTTCAAACCCACTGGTAATTAGGAAAATTCAGATTTAAGTAACAAAGAAATACCACTGGCAAAAATCTAATATCCATTGCTTGTGGGGATGGAGGGTAAAGGGCACTCTCATTCATGGCTAGTAGAAAGGTGAATTGTTACTGTGTTTGTGGAAAACAACCAGGCAGCCTCTAGTGAATTTATCCATTAAAATGATCTCTTAAAATTTAAAAGTACACACGCTTTTCAACCTAGCAGTCAACTCCTGTGACTGTGTTCCTCAAAAATTAAAGCATCAATATGGAAAGTTCTATTTACAGGGGCATTTATTGAAACATTGTTAATAAAGGCAAAAAACCAAAAACACCAAAAAACAACAAATACAAGCTGGAAACAAAGAGCTATAGGGGAATGGCTGGTGAAATAATTAGATACTAGAAATAATGGATTACAGCTATCACAGTTGATAAGGTATTGTTGAATAAGAAAAAAAATGATGTAAAGAAATCTATATAAAATGATCAAATGATCCAATTTGTAAAATAAACATGGACTAACACAATTTCACATATAGATGTATGTGTATGTGTGTATTTCCATGATAATATGAGCATAGAGACAAATAAGGACTATAGTTTAGGCTACAGTTATGGGACAGGGAAAATGGGAGTAAACAAAAAAGAAAAATGTGCATTAAGCATATCCCCACAAAATATTCTATGATTCCATTTCTGTAAAATTAGTGTAGATGTAGATATGTACAAATAAATAGGAATAAAGAATTAGAACTTGATATAATGATGTGACAACTGTTACATAGTAAAAAAAAGAAACTATCAGAGTAATGGCAGTAGTATTATTCTAGTTTGTAAAATCAAGCCATCCATGTCAAACAGCCATGAACCCATCCTTCTTTCCTCTTAGATATATGTGTGTTCTTGTAAATAGAACTTTCCACATTGATGCTTTAATTTCTGAGGAATACAGTCACAGGAGTTGACTGCTAGGTTGAAAAGCATGTGTATTTTTAAATTTTAAGAGATCATTTTAATGGATAAATTTACTAGAGGCTACCTCGTTGTTTTCCACAAACAACATATATCTTTTGTGTGTATGTATGTATGTATTTTTTGAGACAGAGTCTCACTCTCTTGCCCAGGCTAGAGTGCCATGGTGTCAGCCTAGCTCACAGCAACCTCAAAGTCCTGGGCTCAAGTGATCCTCCTGCCTCAGCCTCCCAGGTAGCTGGGACTACAGGCATGTGCTACCACGCCAGGCTAATTTTTTCCATTTTGGTAGAGACGGAGTCACACTCTTGCTCAGGCTGTTCTTGAACTCCTGAGCTCAGGCAGTCTTCCCTCCTCAGCCGCCCAGAGTGCTAGGATTACAGGCATGAGCCACTGTACCCAGGCTGTCCTTCTGTATTTTTATGTGCTTGTATACATGTGTATGAGCCTAGAAATGTTAAGAAAGATGCACATGACACATTGGATAGCTTTTTCTTCATACGTCTTGTGGTGCTAAGTTTTATTATTTTTATAACTTGAAAAAATACTTAATAAAGAAAAGGACAAGCCTGAACAAGAGCACGACCCCATCCTGTCTCTACTATAAATAGAAAGAAATTAATTGGCCAACTAATATGTATAGAAAAAATTAGCTGAGCATGGTGGAGCATGCCTGTAGTCCCAGCTACTCGGGAGGCTGAGGCAGGAGGATTGCTCGAGCCCAGGAGTTTGAGGTTGCTGTGAGCTAGGCTGACGCCATGGCACTCTAGCCTGGGCAACAAAGAAAGACTCTCTCAAAAAAAAAAAGAAAAGAAAAGAAACAAAAAGGACAATTGCAAAATAGCCAAAAGCTTTTTTTCAAAGAAAGATAAAAAAATGAAAAAAAGAAGCAAGCTAATGGTTATGAAGGCCTGAAGAGTCATTTATAATTCTGGCAGAAAAGAATCTGGTTACCTGCCTCAGTGGGCCCTAACACAACGTCCCATACGTTATGAGTGAGCTATAAATGGAAATGGTAAGAGGGAGTGGGTATCCAGAGCTCGCTTTGGGCCAGATCCATTCTTGTCCATGTGAGTTTCAGCCAGAGGGGCCAAGCTGCAGCAGCTCACTCTGACCCTGGCCTCTGTCTCTGAGGGCTTCTCTTCCAAAGGCAGGTCCTGGCCGACAAGGGTCTAGACAGGGGTTGCGGTTTCTTGCTCATAACACTAGACTTCAAACTGGACTGCCATTGTGGTTTCCACGAAGAGTCCCGGGAGTTCTATAAACTGGAGGTTAAACCCTGGCCAGTACACAGAGACCTGGGAACAACCTTCCCAAAACAACCCTTTAAAAATGCTCTGCTTTAGTGGGAGGAAGAGCAGGAGCAAGGGAGGGACACACAACATTTTTTGGCCGTGAATATTTGATCCAGCAGCCGTGCTGATTAGAGCACTGGACAGAAAATTAATGAAAGATTTTGTTTTCCCATGACTTGGGGTTTGTCTGACTGCCTGGGTTGGAATTCCAGACTCTTGGGATCACTGTGATTGTTTAAATCCTTCTGATATTTAAAAATGAGATCCCGGGGATTCTGAGAGGTGAGACGCTGAGTAGCTCACATTATCCTGACATTCCACTGCCCCAAATGAACAGTGGATGAACAGGCCTCCTGTACAATCTGCCAACATTTCTCTTCCTAATTTACCATAGCACAAGTCGGTTATCGTTATTGACCCAAAATATATCACTGCAATGGAATTTCATCGCATGCCAGGGTTTCTTTCACTGGAGATTATGAACCTATAAAGAGCTCTGATCTGTTCAGTAGCCCTAATCCAGAACATTCTTATAGACACTGTCTAACTATGGCACAGGCACGACAGCATTGACTGAAAGGTCTGCTGATAATTTCCGATATACATTAGGCTTCTGGCAGCTTACCTCTTTGGATTTGTAGTTTTTTAAAAATTCAATAATTATTTATAGATATAACAGGAGAACAGATACATTTCTGGGCATGCTTATTCCTAATCTTAACAAGAAAGCATTGGGTCTTTAAGAAAGTATGGAGCAATTCAGACACAGTAAAACGCTAGTTCATTTTGAGCAAATTTGCATTCTTTATATTTAAATTTAAAGTTGGACAAATTCTTCTGAAATAACGACTAGGTTTGCAAAGAGACAAAACACCAGTTTTAGCCCCTTTGCTTCAAGCGACTGAGGATGTTCAGCCCTTCACTTTCCCCTCTACTCATTTTCTTTCTTTAATTTCTTTTTCACACTTTTGTAATATACTTTTATAAGATGCCTCAAATATCACATCTGACACACAGTAGGCACTCACCGTATAGTTTTTATATGAGGATATACCATGGCAATTAATTTATACATTTAGTTAGGTTAGGCTAAGTTATGCTTTTGTAACAAATAACTGTAAAATCTCACTGGCTCAGCACAATATATAGAAGTATATTTCTTGCTCACCACAAACTCTGCTGTGAACTCACAGAGGGGCGGAAGCTCTACATCTGGTGGGTTGCGGATTCTGTTGAACTTGGGAGGTCATCGTCTCTGCACTTAATCCCAGAGTTGTTCTAGCAAAAAATGAGAAAGTTGAAGGAGACACACTGACTCCCAAGTGCCGTGGAATGGAAATGGTGTAAGACATCGCTGCCTCTCGTCTTCCTGTTTGCCAGAGGCAGTCACTGTTGAGTCCTAGACTCAACAATCGGAAAGTGTGGGAGATGCAGGAATACCCAGGAATACCCAGTGGGTGCTCCTGGCCTCTGCTGCCCTCGAGTTTTAGGAAGCAGTGAGGTGTAAAGTCAAAGCCAACGAATGTTCCCACTTTTACTTATCTAGACTTCATTAAAACTAGGCTGGCAACTAGACTTCGTGGAGAAAATATTTTTCTTTTCATGATGAAACAAGTTTGGGAAATGCTGTGTGCTTTATTTACCTCCTTGACTTTATGGTTCGCAACTATGTATTAAAGGTTTCAAAAAATTTGACATTAAAGAAACTAATTATAAAACACAAAAAATCATGTTGTGAATCCAATTTATTTTTTTTATTTGACAAATATTTTTTTGACACCTATTATTTGCCAGGTATTGAGCTAGACTTTTGGGGGAAATTAGATGAGTAAGGCCTTTTTCTTGTCCATAGGGGATTAATTCCAGGGGAGGAACATAAAGCAATTCCATAAGAGTGCTCACATTACAGCAGGGACAGACATTTTTATCTCCTGGCCAGTTGGTAGCTATATCTTTTCATGCTGAAGTAAGAAGTTTCATAATTCACTTGAGTGCATTTGAAGTGCTATTTTACAATCTATTCATCCTGAAGTCGCAGGCAATTTAAAAATACAATGACTCCAGTTTACTTTCTAGTAGTTGAACTTTTCCTTTGTAGTATGTACTGTAAAACAATTATGCTTTAAAGATAAACCACCATAAGATGCCAATCACATAACAAAATGTACTCATGTGATACACATTTTAAACATTAAAACATTCGTTTGGTAAAAAATATTAAACAACCCCAGAGAAAGCATACATAAATTCTTAGACTTTTGTCTACAGCCTTTAGTCTAATTTCTCTAGTATATCTTTCCAGAAGTAGCTATTGTTACTAGATTTTTTTCTGTGTTCTTCCAGAGATAGTCTGTTATATATACCATTTTACATATATATAAATATATAAGTTTTACTATATATTATAATTTATAATATAATTATATTATATTATATATTATATGTCTCTTTTAAAAACATAAACGAGAAACTATGATAAGCCCTATTCTATACTTTTTAAATAATTAAAAACATATCTGGAATTCCATTCTGTGAGTGTTTCTGTGTGTACATAATACACACACATATACATACACTGAATGTGCCATAATTTATGTAACTAACATGCTACTGATAACCATTGAAGTAAAAATGATTTTCAGAGTTTGGTTTTTAAAAAATTCATGTTATTAATTTTCTTAAAAGGGGGCTGGAAAGGGCGTTACTGTCCATCTCTCTAAGGTGAAGCCTAGAGACCCAGAGAGAGAACTTTTCCAGAGCTCTTCCACCTGCCAGGGCAACCAGTAATCACTCCCACCTTCAAAGTGATTTATGAACTTTAATGGAGCTTTCCAAGAGCCATAGAAGGCCGGGAGGTTATAATTACCCCATTTTGCAAATGGGAGATGTAGACACAAATAGGTTAAGTGCTTTGCCACAGGCATACTGTGCTTGCTCCTGGAGTTCCGCTGGGAAAGCCTGATTTCCCCAGCTTGGCTCACACCCCAGCTCTGGGTCTCCAGCTGGTCTCCAGAAGAGACCATCACTGCACTGGGAAACTCAAGGCCAGGTCTTCACTAGCACAGAAAGGTAGAGTTAGGGTCACAGGTGAGGTAATGCAGTGACTCCATGTAGATATCCTCTTTAGCTAAGGGCGAAGACTGAGAATGTCTTTCCACAGGTATATGCACCCCGTGGGCATTCAACAACCTGCTGGC
>VSMD01053020.1:0-30119 GCA_008750895.1 Mirza zaza
TTTTTATTTTTTGAGACAGAGTCTCACTTTGTTGCCCAGGCTAGAGTGAGTGCCGTGGCGTCAGCCTAGCTCACAGCAACCTCAAACTCCTGGGCTCGAGCAATCCTGCTGCCTCAGCCTCCCGAGTAGCTGGGACTACAGGCATGCGCCACCATGCCCGGCTAATTTTTTTATATATATATTAGTTGGCCAATTCATTTCTTTCTATTTTTATAGTAGAGACGGGGTCTCGCTCAGGCTGGTTTTGAACTCCTGACCTCGAGCAATCCGCCCGCCTCGGCCTCCCAGAGTGCTAGGATTACAGGCGTGAGCCACCACGCCCGGCCTATTTTAAATTATTAATGTTTATGTGTATTTATACAAGGAGACTTTAAAAGGTAGTAGAGTGAATGGGGTCATTGCAAAATGATCTCATCCAAAATCAGCTACAACTTGAATGCCCAGGAGAACAATATTTGAAGGACCTCTGGAAGCCTTTTGGGAAGTGAATTATTGAGAAATTACATAAGTCACTTGAAAAAATTATATCAGGAAAAGAAAACTTCTTAATTTTCACATCTTGACCAATTTTTATTCTTTTAAAAACCAGAATCTTGGCCGGCGCGGTGGCTCAAGCCTGTAATCCTAGCTCTCTGGGAGGCCGAGGTGGGCGGATCCTTTGAGCTCAGGAGTTCGAGACCAGCCTGAGCAAGAGCGAGACCCCATCTCTACTATAAATAGAAACAAATTAATTGGCCAACTAATATATATAGAAAAAATTAGCCGGGCATGGTGGCACATGCCTGTAGTCCCAGCTACTTGGGAGGCTGAGGCAGCAGGATTGCTTGAGCCCAGGAATTTGAGGTTGCTGTGAGCTAGGCTGACGCCACGGCACTCACTCTAGCCTGGGCAATAAAGTGAAACTCTGTCTCAAAAACAAACAACAACAAAAAAAAACCAGAATCTTATCTACAAGATGTCAGTTTCATGTCAGTTGAGTATTTATCATTGTTAAAAAGAATTTAGAAACTTAGAGATGAGAACTAATTTAATAATCACTTATTTTCCAGTGTGCATCCTATTCCCTATCATATTTCCTTTCTTATTCTTCTCCTCTTCCTTTAAAAGGAAGTTTTGGGAAAAAGAGGGAAATATATATTAATAAATTCCAGTCTGGTTTGTATTTTATAGTTCAAAGTAAATAAGCTTAGAAGGACTGTGGTGGTCTTTCCCTCCCTCTTGTAAATGTTGAACTCTGAGGGGGTAAAGAGAAAAGAGAGATTAAGGTGAGAAAGTTGAGGGAGAAAAGTGAGGTTGTCAGAATGGAAGATGAGATTAAATTTTGTATTTTTGTGTACAGCTATACTTTAATTTCTATGTATTTAGTATATAGGGAGGGAAATGAGTTGTTATGGCTAGTATTGATCATCAGTGTGGGGATTGTAGATCTAAAATCTAGTTCCTATGTTTGAACATCTTTGGTTAGGGAGAGAGGGGAGAGGAGGATAATTAGTGCATTCATGCAATACTGTTGGGAACATGATACTAAAATAATTTAAACTCTAAGAGTAGGATATGGGAGACATTGGCTTAAATGGTGGAGAACCTTTGTGCTCTCTGAGAATAAATGAACAAAATTGCATTAGCACAGGGAAATGAGGTTGGAAACTAAAAAAAAAAAAAAAAAAAAAATACTCAACAAAACCCTAATGATAAAGAAGCGAAACTTTAGGAAAGACTGAAATTGAAATTGGTAGCTGGGTTGTGTTAAAACACATTTCCTATCTCTGATTACAAATTGTATTTCACTACTGGCAACTCTATGAATTTATTGTGCCGAAACTTGCTTAATCATACAATACATACGCTCTTCTTTTTGTAGGCGGCACTCCCCCTATCGCACACTGGAGCCAGTGCGTCCTCCAGTGGTACCAAATGATTACGTACCTAGCCCAACCCGTAATATGGCTCCCTCGCAGCAGAGCCCTGTGAGGACAGCTTCTGTGAATCAAAGAAATCGAACTTACAGGTATTTTTTCTACCTCAGTGCAAAATGTGATGGTCATAGTACCAGAATCTGTTCAGATAACTTCAGTTAGATCTCTCTCATTTTCCAAGCACTAAGTTCTTTTCCTCACTCTACTCTCCCAAACCTCATCTGATTCCACTTCTCTCTCCTCATGTTCTGATGCAACTTTGAGCAGTCAGGTACTTGAAAAAGAACAGACATGTCGAAGTGCAAACTTCTCTACAAGGTTAATAGTTTAGTTGATCTGAAAAAAAAAAATTATGGACCAAATGTGGGAAATTTCAAGTTGTTTTTTGGTGGAACTTTACAGATGAAAAACTATATACAATAAAACATTACTATGGAATAGTATATCAAGCTATGATCGTAAATTAAATAATATTTTTAGGAAAATGTTTTTATTATAAAAGAAGTTTCTTCAGACAGGCATTAAACTGGAATATAAGAAGGTAATATTTGTTATTCTAATGTGTTGAGTCCCAACATTTATTAGTCATATTTGTGGAGAATTTTTTCTTCTGAGAAGTTTCTTTAATATACTCTATTAAAAGGTGGTCAAAACAAGCTGTTGAACTCAGTTTTACCCCAACTTTATTAAGAAATTGATATTTGAAGTGAAAGGCTTCAGAAATTTTGGGAAGTGCTGATATCTTATTACATGTGGATATTCATATTTTGGTGGCTCTTATTTCTTTAGCAGCAGTGGGAGTAGTGGAGGAAGCCACCCAAGTAGTCGGAGCAGCAGTCGGGAGAACAGTGGAAGTGGGAGTGTGGGGGTTCCTATTGCTGTTCCTACTCCTTCTCCTCCCAGTGTGTTTCCAGGTAAAACATTAATGGTGCTTCATCTTCCCTTTTCCTTCCTGAATTTGATTTTAATTTGTGATTTAATAACAGTGGGCTTTCTTCATAATCAGGATTTTTTTTCTTTAGGGCTCCATAAATGTTGGAAAGTCTTTATACATTTGTTATTTTTAACCAAGTGATTTGTAAGTTTTTGCTCACTTTGCACTTCCTTTTTGCCGTTGATGATGTGGCTCAATTGCTGCTTTGAGATTTCAAGTACCACTTTGGTATGGAGTTATATGTTTAATTCTAGCTAGTGGTATGACAGTACATGTCTTTGGACACAGTAGGGACTCAGTGTGAGAATCATATTGCTAACAAAGGACAGGGCAAATATAAAAGTAGTTTTGACAGTTAATTTTAGTGGATCTTAGAACTTAGTCTCTGAAAATGCTGCCCTTTTTTCTCTGAAACAAAAAAATATGCCTATTTGATCTGAGGACACAGTTGAAATTTAGTTTTAAAAGCATCACACAGAAGATATAAATAGAATATTACATAGTTAATTTACTTATAATAAATAGATAATACCTTTTAAAAAATAAAGAAAAAGATTTGTGGTTTTTTTAAATTCTTTTTTACCTGTTAAGATACTGCCTGGAATGTCTATTTTCTGATTTGTGTAATTCAAAATGGAATACTGTTTTTTTTTTTTAGTATATTACATTCAGTTTTGTATACTATTTAAAGAATATTATGCTAAAAATAACAATATAAAGGGAACACTTTTTTTTTTCCAGAGTGCTGCTTTCAGGTAAAAAGGAATGTTTGCTTTTAATGAATTAAAAAATCTATACGTTACCTTGGGCATCTTGAATTATTTGCTGTATATCTAATAATCCTTTAACACAAGTTTCATCCTTTTTTTCAACTCTGTATTCTTCTGGTTAGTGTTTAAGCACTGAATATCTAACATTGAATATTCCAATGCCTTTTCTAACCTCCCTAATGTGACTGCATCATTAATGCTGCCTCTTACTCCTCTTTTCCTGTCAGCCCCCGCTGGCTCTGCTGGCACTCCTCCCCTTCCTGCTGCTTCTGCATCTGCCCCTGCCCCTCTTGTTCCTGCTACTGTCCCTTCCTCCACTGCCCCAGACGCTGCTGCTGGGGGTGCCCAGACCCTTGCTGATGGCTTCACTTCTCCAACTCCCCCTGTTGTTTCTTCCACTCCCCCTACAGGTGAGTATTGGCATATTCATTGATAGGCAGATCTGGTCGTCTGGCTTTTCTTACCTGCATCTCCAGCTTTATGATTTTTTTGTTGTTGTTGTTTGGTTTGGTTTAGTTGTACTTCGTATTAAAACAAAACGAAGGGCCAGGCTCATGCGGTGGCTCATGCCTGTAATCCTAGCACTCTGGGAGGCCGAGGCAGGGGTGGATTGCTCAAGGTCAGGAGTTCGAAACCAGACTGAGTAAGAGCAAGACCTGTCTCTACTATAAATAGAAAGAAATTAATTGGCCAACTAGTATACATAGAAAAAATTAGCCGGGCATGGTGGCGCATGCCTGTAGTCCCAGCTACTCGGGAGGCTGAGGCAGTAGGATCGCTTGAGCCCAGGAGTTTGAGGTTGCTGTGAGCTAGGCTGAGGCCACGGCACTCACTCTAGCCTGGGCAACAAAGCAAGACTCTGTCTCAAAATAAATAAATAAAACAAAATGAAGAATAATGTACTAACCATAAAGTAGCATGTGACCAAAGGTTAGAAATTTTCTGGGAAAGTCAGGGTAAAGTTTCTCATACATTTTTCTAGTAGGGTAGCATAAATATTAATATACATGTTTTATTTCTTAAATTTCATTTATTAGAGATTTGTGAATTTAGTATGGAGCTACCTTGTATATGGTTTTGAGATTATCATTAGAAATATTGTTTGTTAGAGGTTAAGTCACTAACAAAACCTATGACAGTAATTCTAAGATATATTTTATAGGAAATATTTGATATAACAAATTGGAAGTCTAAGTCTATTTTACCAGAATCTGTTGCTTATCATAGCAGCATTGAAAATCATAGACAATGGACTTTTAAAGAATTTCAGGTTTAAGTTGGCTGAGAGTCTACATATTCATAATTAAATGTTAATTTAATAACAGGTGCCTGGCTCATAGTATTTACTAAATAATGTTTGTTATGTGAGTGGATAATTAATTATAGCTTTTTAAAAGCAAAAAGCAAGGTAAATGCCTTATTAATTATCAACTTATGATAGTGTAATATCTTTTATACAGTGTCTTTAGGTCTCCAAGTACTTTCTGTACTTTTTATTAAGGTACAATTTATTTTCAGTAAAATTCACCCTTTTTAGTGTATATGTCTGAGTTTTGGCAAATATATAGTCATGTAACCACTACCACCACCTCAATTGAAATGTAAAACAGTCCTGTCATCCCCCAAATTTACTCTATGACCCCTTGTAGTCAATCCTTCTCCTTCCCTCCCAGCTCCAGTTAAGCCCTTGATCTATTTTTTATCTCTAAAGTTTCACCGTTGTAAAAATATCATATAAATGAAGGCATATGGTTTGAAGCCTTTTGGATTTGGTTTTTTTGGCCAGATATATATGAGATTTACTCATGTTGTCGAATGTTTAAGTATTTCATTCCTTTTTATTGCTGAGTACTGTTCTATACCACAATTTGTTTATCCCTTTCTAGCTGAATGACATTTAGATTGTTTCTAGTTTTGAGTGATTATAAATAAAGCAGCCATAAACATTCACATATAGGCTGGGCGCAGTGGCTCACATCCGTAATCCTAGCACTCTGGGAGGCGGAGGCGGGAGGATTGCTTGAGCTCAGGAGTTAAAGACCTGCCTGAGCAAGAGCGGGACCCGTCTCTACTATAAATAGAAAGAAATTAGCCAAACAACTAAAAATAGAAAAAATGAGCTGGGCATGGTGACTCGTACCTGTAGTCCCAGCTACCTGGGAGGCTGAGGCAGGAGGATCGCTTGAGCCTAGGAGTTTGAGGTTGCTGTGAGCTAGGCTGATGCCACAGCACTCTAGCCCAGGCAGGAGAGTGAGACTCTATCTCAAAAAAAAAAGCAGAGTTTAAACAATACAATTGAGTTTCAGAGTTTGATACATATGTAAAAACATTAAATGCTATAGCAAATCTTAAGTGCCATTATAATATTCTTTATATGACATAATATTAATCCAAGTCTGATACATTTATGGAATTCCAGAGGCACAATTTTAGTCACGTAAAACCATTTTGTAATCATAAATAAGATGAAAAATTGTCAAGTGTTTTTTTACTTATACAATATTTAATTAAAATTCCCAAGAAGATAGAATCACATATTAAAACAGAATAAAGACAGTAAGACTGCTGAGAAATGTAAAGGCTGGAAGAGGGTATAACTGCAGTGTTTGTGAACATGAAGATTTGAACAAAGCAAACAAGCTTTCATTAAATTCTGCATTATTTTTATTAAGCCTTGTCTCACTGAGTTTCATGTAGTTCATTTTAGAACTAAAAAATTCTCTGGATAACTTTAGGCACACATGGATAAATGACTGTGCCCAGTGTCTTCTATTTCTTCCCTATCCTCTGTTCTCCCCCTTTCTCATGAAGTGCTTTAATGGACTCTTGCCCTCTGGCTTCCTGTTGGTCTTGGCAAAAGTGTTTTATTTTTTTCTTTTTCACTTTTCCCCTCACGTCTTCCTCCCTTTCTCATCCTCCTTCCTTTTCTTCTTCTTTTTCTCTCCCCTCCTTTTTCTCCCCTCCCCTCCCCTTTCTTACTTTGTCTTTTCTTCCCTTCATACTCCCCTCCCTTCTCCTCTTCTCTCACTCTCACTTCTCTCCCTTGACTCCGCTTCTTTCCTGCCTGCTGGAGTGCTGTCTCTTGGGTGCTCTAGTGCTCTGTCTAAGCCCTCAGCTGAATGTAAGTCAGGGCAAAATTTAGGAACTGGATTGTAGTATTGGCAAATTGATGGATTCGGGAAGTGTGTCTCCAATTGGCATTAGCTGTTGAAGACCTCTCAAGAAAGCAAAATACAATAACGTTGATGTTAAATATGTACTGGTTCAGGAGTGATATTAAAATTAAGATATCTTTTGGTTGATTTTGCATTTTAGTTTTTTTCATAATTGTGAATTTCTTTAATTGTAAAACAAGATAATCTAGCTTTAGAGATGGATATTTTTGATTGAATAAAGATGTGTTTAATTTGGAAGCATGTCATTTCACCTTTTGATGAAGTACTTTTTCCTTTAAACAGATTTCTTTACTACCTTAAATGTATTATTATCATTATTAGCATTATTATTTTGGAATAAGACTGTGCATCAGACATTTTTTTCTTTTGCTTTCCCAAATGTCATTTTTGTTTAGTTTTCTGTGTTTAGAGGCTGTTTTTTGGGGGGATAAAAATTTGAATTAATTGTGATTATTTTGAAAACCGATAAAATTATTAATTTAATAAAATCATAATGTGAATTAGTAATCTATTTAGATGCAGCTTTTCCAAACTTAATCATATTTTTGTTTATTTTCCTCCTTTTGCACTTCAATATATAATAATATCAGCTGAGTAATCAATATTGCCTTGCATTGTGTTTTTCAGATAGCAATTAAATTTTAATAATTATTAAGATTTAGGCATGGTAGATAAAGTGTTTCATTATCCAAGGTAGTTTTCTTTTATGATAAATTTATGTTCTGTCACCTTTCCAGGTCATCCTGTTCAGTTCTACAGCATGAATAGGCCTGCCTCTCGCCATACTCCTCCAACAATAGGGGGCTCATTGCCCTATAGACGCCCTCCTTCCATAACTTCACAAACAAGCCTTCAGAATCAGATGAATGGAGGACCTTTTTATAGCCAGAATCCAGGTTAGATTTTCTTTTGCATTCTATATAATGTGTCAGTTGAAAACCTTCAATTAAAAATACGCCCTTAATAAATAACTAGCACATGATAGATGGTTTGTACTATTTATTGAATGGAAGATGAGTGAATACTATGTTGCTAATACTGTATTTGTCAATTATTCTTTTTAAATCAATATGTGATTTCCAAGTAAAGTTGTAGGACGTAATTTTTCCCGGCAGAATCCTTTCGAATGTGCTAGTGGTTATTTGCTGTTAAAAATAATATTGTGGTGAATAGTATTTCCTTTTTTATTTATTTATTTATTTATTTATTTATTTATTTATTTATTTAGAGACAGAGTGAATCCTTTTGAATGTGCTAGTGGTTATTTGCTGTTAAAAATAATATTGTGGTGAATAGTATTTCTTTTATTTTTAATTAATTAATTAATTTATTTATTTTGAGACAGTGTCACTTTGTTGCCCAGGCTAGAGTGAGTGCCGTGGCATCAGCCTGGCTCACAGCAACCTCAAACTCCTGGGCTCAAGCGATCCCACTGCCTCAGCCTCCCGAGTAGCTGGGACTACAGGCATGTGCCACCATGCTAATTTTTTCTGTATATATTAGTGGGCCAATTAATTTCTTTCTATTTATAGTAGAGATGGGGTCTCGCTCTTGCTCAGGCAGGTTTCGAACTCCTGACCTCGAGCAATCCACCCGCCTTGGCCTATCAGAGTGCTAGGATTACAGGCGTGAGCCATCGCGCTTGGCCTATTTCCTTTTTATTTAATCAGACATCCTTGCTGTGTGAGTAACAAATAATGAAAGTTGGGTGTACATGAACAGAATTTAGAAGTGTCAAAGGAAAAGAGAAATGACATTTTTGAAGCTACTTTAATTATATTATCTTACTTGATTCTCATATCAAACCCATTATGGGAAAACTGGAACTTGGAGAAATTGACCTACCTATAATAATTAATGATAATAAATAATTGCAGCATGCATAAATAAAAATTAGTTTGGCACATATTTAATGGTATGCATAATCATTATTTTGCTTAGTCCCCAGAGAAGGCAAGAGCAGATATTAGACTCTATGATTATTGTAGACATAGCATGTCAACTTATCTTTTTTGGATTTTTGACAATAGGCTAGTAGGCCCATATGTGAACAACGCTGATATTAGGAGATAACCCATTCTATCTTTGATCACCCTTGAATCTTATGCCATTGAAATTTGTCTACTGTACTGCTACCTATGGTTATAACCTTTGTAGTCTTGCAGAAGAAATTTGATCTTCTTCTATATAGCACTTACAATTTAAAGAATGTTTTTTATATTATCTCATTTGATTCTTACAGTCATGTACAAAATAAAGTTGGTGATCATTTTCATATGTATTTTACAGGTGAGGAAACTGAGGCTGAGGTGATGGATGATTCCATGTTCTTTGTATTGTCCTACTCACCTTTAGATTTTTTAAAAATCTTTTTCTTACTCTCCCAAGTCTCCTCTTTTCTGGGGGGGGATGGGAAGAAGGGAAGGATGCCCCATTATAATGTATACTTCATGAAAGCTTGAGACCTTGTCAGTCTTTTATACAGTTATTTCCTGGATATGTTGCTCAGGAACTATTTGTTGAATGTCAAATGAATCCCTTGTTCCCTTATCCAAATCCCTTCATTGTTCTGTGTTCGTGTAAATTAAATGCTATATTTGTAGTCTAATGAATTCAAACCATAGTGTGAATACCAACTGTCTTAATTAAAATATACTTCTCTTACTGCTATCTTTGATCACACTTAATATTTTTGGTTGTACCATTCTTGTAAACTCATTTTGAACTTAAATTTTGACAAAACTGTCCATCTTTTTCATGCATTCTCTTTTTAAGCCATGTTTTCTAAATCCACAAGTGTTGTTAAATGTTGTTTGTAATTAAATGCATTTTTTATTCTTAAATTTCAGTTTGTTAGACATAGCCTGTTTCACAGTTCTGCTGAAGATAGGCTCTTTTCTTGGCTCTCTTAGAAGTCTAGACAATTATTGCTTATGGCCTTATGGAGGCAGCTTCCTTATTCTGTCCTGTAGAATTTTGAAAGAATGGTCTTAGTCCAAAACGGGTTGGTTCCATAATGGAGCTGGGAGATGCTTCATTGTCACAGTTTAAGACCAGCTATACATGATATATAGCAAGTATATACAGGGATATTTCATGCTTTGTGCATGTACGAACCAGAGTAGTCCTCTGAACCCCTGTAGGTAGAATTTATTTGAAGGCTGTTTAAGCACATATTAAAGTGTATTTTAAAATACATATTTCAGTACTTCTTTCTTTGGAACTTTTACTTTCACACACTTGAAAGTATATGTTAAGGTAGAAATATACTCTGCTTTATGGAATGATTTTAAGTATTTTTTCACACTCATGGAAGTAAGGTGAATTGGGATTATTGGGTCTTCAGCGTAATGTGTGAGGCAGTTGTAGTTTTGTTTTTCTGTTCTGTTAAATTCTGCCTTTCTTTTCCGGGGATTTGGTAACTGTTTTAAAGAATGTGACCACAATTTTGTTGGTTAATCAGAGTGCTTTTTCTAAACTAAAGATTTTTTTTTACCAAACCATGTTCTTTGCATAGCTCTTTTTGCAAGACTTAATGCCTTGTGAACCAGTATTCTATGATTGTTAGATGTACTTCCATTTCATTTGCATTAGAATATTATATAAGAGCTGGGCACGGTGGCACCAGTCTATAATGCCAGCTAGTTGGGAGGCTGAGGCGGAAGGATTGCTCGAGCCAAGGAATTCAAGGTTGCAGTGCGCCTGTGAATAGCCACTGCACTCCAACCTGGGCAATGTAGTGAGACATCATCTCTAAAATAAAAAAAAGAATATTGTATAAGTCTCTTGTATTATTTCCACTGGCCCTATACTTCTCCTTGTTTTTTCATATTTAAAATAAGAAAATTTCCTAGCAGAGTCTGGGAGGCCGAGGCGGGCAGATTGCTCAAGGTCAGGAGTTCGAAACCTGCCTGAGCAAGAGCGAGACTCCTATAAATAGAAAGAAATTAATATACTTTCTACTATAAATAGAAAGAAATTAATTGGCCAACTAATATATATAGAAAAAATTAGCCGGGCATGGTGGCGCATGCCCGTAGTCCCAGCTACCTGGGAGGCTGAGGCAGAAGGATTGCTTGAGCCCAGGAGTTTGAGGTTGCCGTGAGCTAGGCTGACGCCACGGCACTCACTCTAGCCTGGGCAACAAAGCGAGACTGTGTCTCAAAAATAAATAAATAAAATAAGAAAATTTGTGCTTCCTTAAGTAGCTAATTTTATAATTTAACAAAAATAATCCCAGGTGTGTGTTTTATGAGCAAGTTTTTTTAAAAATTAAAAACAGTTTTTAAAATTTAACAGTTGGAGACTTGATGTAGATGCATGTTTCTGAGGAAGTGAGTTAATGTGAATGTAAACTCAGTGGGATTTGGTGAGGTATAAATTTAGCAGAACTATTACTGCTACATTTGTTAATGTACAATTTGGTTAGCGTCCCCCCCCCCCCCACACACACACACAGACAAGCTCCTGGATGGTTTGAGTTTTTAAAAGGGGATTATAACATAGGAATTAAAATATGGAACACCCAGTGTCTATTGCCATTTGGGAGCACAGATCTTTTCTAATGAGATTATTTCAGAAACAAATTATTGACCAGGACATAACTGAAATCCCTTTGGTTCTCAATGTTCCTTAATCTAATCCAGCCAGAGAAACAGAAATACCAATTTATCATTCATCTTGCCAGTAGTGAGGAGGGTCATTGAAACACATAGGGCTAATCATGAGTAAACAGTCTTTACTTTAAATGTAAATATGAGGCACCTTGGTGGTAAAGAAGACTATGCATGTATCTATATATAGGTATTTGTACATAATATATTTGCATATACGTATGTAAACCTAGTTTGGTAAGGAATAATCACTATTGTGGCATTTAAGTAAGTACTAAGGCCTTTAGTAGAAAATAGCATTTTACTGCTCATATTTTCTTACAACAAAGGTTTTTTTTTTTTTTTTTTTGAGACAGAGTCTCACTTTATTGCCCAGGCTAGAGTGAGTGCCATGGCGTCAGCCTAGCTCACAGCAACCTCACACTCCTGGGCTCAAGCAGTCCTACTGCCTCAGCCTCCCAAGTAGCTGGGACTACAGGCGTGTGCCACCATGCCTAGCTCACAGCAACCTCACACTCCTGGGCTCAAGCAATCCTACTGCCTCAGCCTCCCAAGTAGCTGAGACTACAGGCATGTGCCACCATGCCCGGCTAATTTTTTCTATATATATTAGTTGGCCAATTAATTTCTTTCTATTTATAGTAGAGATGGGGTCTCGCTCTTGCTCAGGCTGGTCTTGAACTCCTGAGCTCAAACAATCCGCCCACCTCGGCCTCCCAGAGAGCTAGGATTACAGGCGTGAGCCACCGCGCCCGGCCACAACAAAGGTTTTTAAAAAATCTAATTCACAAAGTGGAATGTTGATTCCAACAGGTACAACTATATATATATAGGAGAGAGAGGACTTTCTGAATGGGTATGCTGTTTTACAAATGAAAAATGTCAGGCTTTATTAATGGTATTAAAAACTACTAAAAAGAAACAGGGTAAAAACAATGTTGGGATGACGATACTGCAAAAGAAAAGCTGTATCATATGTTCACTAAATGATTAGTTAAGTTATAGTACTACCATAAATCTCCAGAAGAATACAGATATGGTGAACTTTAGCAAAGTATAAATAGCAAGTAGCAAGAGCAGTAACAAGAGGCTGTTTTTGAATCTTTTTTTTTTTTTTTTTTTGAGATAAGAGTCTCTGTTGCCTGGGCTAGAGTGCCATGGCGTCAGCCTAGCTCATAGCAACCTCAAACTCCTGGGCTCAAGCGATCCTTCTGCCTCAGCCTCCCAAGTATTTGGGACTACAGGCATGTGCCACCAATGCCCGGCTAATTATTTCTTTATATTTTTAGTTGTCCAGCTAATTTCTTTCCATTTTTAATAGAGACGGGGGTCTCAGTCTTATTCAGGCTGGTCTTGAACTCCTGACCCTGAGCGATCCTCCCACCTTGGCCTCCCAGAGTGCTAGGATTACAGGTGTGAGCCACCGCGCCCAGCCTGTTTTTGAATCTTTATTTGAGGCAATCTTTAGGGTGTGCTGGATCCTTGAGTGTAGCCTTTTGACTGAATCCAAATTTTACAGAACAAATCCTTATAATAACAAAGCCTTTTCTAAACTCTTTGAATTGAACATTTAAAAGCACCAAGCCTCAAATCCTTTTAATAAAGCAGTTTGTTCTGTGAAGTTTGGATTTGGTTGAGGAGCCGCACTTGGAGATCTGGAAAGCCACATGTGGCTTCGAAGCCCCAGGTTCCCCACCCCTTAACCACGTAAACCAAATAGACACTTTACACGGTTAGACACAAGTTATATTTTTAAATTGTTTTAATCTGCTACCCTTTCTTGGGATAGCTTCATATGGTGATTTTTTTTTCAATATGAAAAGGAATAACAAAAATGATCCAATTTTTTAGAACCCTTCTTAGTCTGTAGGACTAATAGCTATTTGGTAGCCACATTCTTTTCCATTAGAGAAGCTCCTCTTACTGATAGGTTACGTTCACTTTTAAATACTCTCTGTTCTAAGTTGATATCCATGTTTAGAAAATATTTTACTCTTAAAATAAATAGCTTAAATTATTTCTATCACTGGAATGTAAAATACAAGTATCTAAACTTGAATGGGCTGTCAGAAGTATGGCCTCTAAAGGTGATGTTCTTTAGTGGTTTTAGAAACAGTATTTAGAGTTTTTATGTTGTCTGATTTTCTCAGTATTTATAAAGCTATAAAAATAAAATGTAAAAGCCCAGTTTTATTTTTTCCAAACTCTTTGAATTGAACATTTAAAAACACCAAGCCTCAAAGATGGTGCTTCAGAGGACTTTATAAACAACCAGAAAGGTCATGCCTAGAAAATCTATGTAATTCATCAGCACAGACTCATCCCCTAAGTTTGGTTTGCTTGGTAGGCCTTTTACTGTTTATATCTAAAGGTTGCTGTGAGCACATAGCTGTCATTCTTATAGCTGTCCTACTTATGATCTATATACACTCTAGTCACTTGGTGAGCCTGTCTTCACATTAGCTTCATTGTTGTATATTGTGAAAATAATATAACTAAAACTACGTTTGGAGACCTTTTGGCAGTTATAGGGAGAGTCCTGTCATATGAGGAGTCATCTTAGCTAAATGGAATGAAAACAGGTTTATAAAGTTACTTCCCGCTCTTACATGTGCATAAAATGCCTTGGGCTAGAACTGAATATTGCAAACAATTCTTTACATCAAAATTCTCCTTAAATTTTTCTAGAATAGTTCATTTTCATCTCAACTCTTTTAAGGAACATAAATCTATTCTAAAATAGCTCAATATATTCTGGTTCACAGGTGTTCTATTTAGATGAAATCTTATGGTCCAAAAAGAAAATGCTATGGTATCAGAATTAATTTGGACCACCATGTTAAAGGTTTGCTTTGGGCAAAAAGTATACAATTTGGGGTGACCTTTGTAAACCCCAGATGGGACTGAATTTTTGAACATGCATGGACTAGCTTTGAAAAAAAATCTTAACTTGCTATGAAGTAAGTCTGTTTAAGGAAGATCTGAGATTGGTTTTTTCCCTGGCTGCTGTTGGTGGACTTATTCACTGTGGTTTCAGATTTGTACTTTAAAAACTCGAAAAGAAATAAGCATATTCATCTTAAAAAAAATTCAGTCTACCCAAAACAAGACTGTTGTAGGTTAAACACCTAATCATTGTTTTTTAGCCAAGTACCAAAAGGTTGTGTTTTTATTTGATAGAGAAACATGACTGAAGTGGGAAATTTCCTACTTTTCTGTTACAGGGAAGATTGGGATATGTGCCAACAAAAGTGTTTCATCTTATTTGATGTGAACATGCACCTTATTTCTACTCTCCTAGTGCCAACTGCTGTCTGCTGCTGTTTCTCAGTTTTATCTATTTTGTGTCTGCTACCTTCTCTGTTCATTGACTTCTGTTTATCCCAAGTATTGGAAACAAGGTATTGTGAACAATTGTTCCAAGCCTCTGAGTGGGAGACAGACACACAAGCCAAGGATTTGCTGCGAAGATTGTGACTTTAGGGGAAAAACCTAACCAAATGTATCTTTTAAAGAAAGGTACCGTTTCTAGGGTTATAGTGCTCTGTTCCTTATGTCAAGATATTCTTCAAGATTATTTGCTTAACTCTGCCTATGCATTTGTTAATGTTCTCCTTGCAACTATCCATGGAATTAACTGTTGTTTCTTTACTGATGAGTACTCTCTCTGTACCTTTTGATTTTTCACATAAACTCAACCCGTATTTTCCCATTACATCTCATAGTTATGCTTAAATGACTTTCATACATCTCATTTAATTTATCATATCATTATCTCTCCCTGACCTACCTACTTGCCAGATCATTTCTTACCCAGCACTGTCAAAGTGAATGTAGTTAATGGCACATCTGCTTCATAGTTATGAAGGCTAAACATTTTAAGAATCACCTTCGGCTTGTTGCTCTCTTTTATATACTAGCTAAATCATTAGTTGTCAAGTACTCTTTTTCTACACTTTAAAGTTCTCACCTTTTTGTTTCTAGAAATGGTTTTGATTTATTTAATATTATGTGCCAGGCATTAGGTTATGCTTTCTGCATCTATTGTCTTTTTTATCTTTGCAACCACTATGTGTAGTAGGTTGTATTATCTCTTTTTCATCTCATATTTATAATATAGGCTGGAAGAAGTTAATTGACTTGCTGTCTAAACAGCAGGGAAATGATACATCAAAGACTTGAGGCTGGGTGACTTTAAAATCCAGTCTCTTTCCACTAAGCACTCTTTCACCTGGCATATAGTGTCCTTCCCTGTTTCATATCTACCCACTCATTGTTACAGATCTTTTACTTTCTCTTTCAGGTATCTTATGCTAGCCATATGGAAGCATCTCTGGTCCTGTGAACTGGTCGTGCTATTTTATGCCCCTCAGCCTTTGTCCTCGCTTGGTTCTCTCAGCTTGATTATCTTTCTCAACCTCTGTCTGCTTGGTGAACTCCTTTTCTTTAAGTACCTGCTCAGAAGTTATTTCTTTGTAGCCTTCCTTAGTACCACTGCCACCCCACCACCACTCAGGGAATTGTTAGAAATATTGTTGAGTGAAGATTATTATTTTCTCTTCTATTCCTGAATGGGATATTATCTCTTTGAGGGCAGAGACTCATTGATCTTTTCAGTTTTATTTGTCTTAACTATAATTTGGAGCTAAAAAAGCATGCTCTGTAAAAAGGTGCATAACATACTTTATAAGCATTCTAAAGGAAACTATAACCATGGAGTTAATCTCGTGAAATTGCTTGGTATGTACTAGTTTATTCATGCATTTGTGTATGTTAAACATTTGTTGAAGCCTTACTGTTTCTAGGCACTGTGCCAAGTGTTTGAGATGGAGGGAATGATGCCTTGGGAAGGAGAATGTGATGATTTGAATAAGGCCAGTACTTTTCTGTAATGTCAGGGAGGAAATGCACCAATGTGTTAGAGTTATGAAAAATTGTAATGACATAGCACCTGACTCTCAGAGAATGGTTTTGATACTGGTTTCCAAGCAGAATGCTTGCCACTTAGTAGGAAGTCAGTAAATATTTAATTAATGAATGAAGAACCAATTAATTTGCCTGTTATTAAAGTAATAAAAAGTATAAATTTAGAATATTGGGATGTAATGGTTTTTTTTCCTCCTGTATTGACAAAGATTTAAACTTACAACCTTCAAGGGAAAATTCAGAAAACCAACTTATTCATGGTAATCTATAGAAATTCTTTGAGAGGGTATGTTATCAATATGAAAAAGATCAATTGCCATTATATGTTAGGGTAGATCTGTTATATGATAAATGCTTCTGTTTTCTAATTTTTAAAAACTTACTAAAAATTCCCTAAATACTTTATGTGTTAATGAATTATCCATCAAAAGGGGATTCTTAAGAGCACTTATAAAATGTTTGTGAATAGTGATTTCCCTCCTTTATATGTTTGCTTTATTTTATAATATTATCCGTTCCTTTTAATGTAACTCGCCCTTACCCCTTATCCTCCACACCTTTTTTGTTTTTGCAGTATCTCTTGCTCCTCCTCCTCCCTCCATCCTACAGGTAACTCCTCAGTTACCTTTAATGGGATTTGTGGCCAGAGTCCAAGAAAATAGTAAGTTTATGTCTTCTTTATGCTGTAGATCAGATTATAGGCATAAAATGTCATTTATATATGATTGACTAAATGGTCATTCATTTGCTGATATTTCAAATATTTGAATATTGTGAACAAGTCACTTGAGCTAGTGGGGATGATAATATAATTAAGATGGAATTTTCTATTTTCAAATAGCTTAAAATCTAGTAGTGAAGTTTAAGACAAATGTAAAATGAAGCACATGTAAGAAAAGAAAGATCACACCTAGATGAGGAGATACTGTTTAATCACCAGATATCCCATCTTTTTTGTCTGGTTTGCTCAGATAAGTAGTAGTCTAGTTTCCTATCACTGGAATTTTAGGGTCTGATAGGTGACCTGTGACTCTTCCTTCTGTCCTGTGATTCCAGGTGTAACAAGGGCCATGTCATGGTAGGGCCTAGAGGACCAAGCTGCCAGTCTGTCTCCTAAGAGGCCTCATAGATTGGCAATGAATTTATGTTGGCCAATGGTCTAGTATTGAGCCATGCAGAATCAGATAACTGATGTTATTGACACATTAAGTCTTCTGCTAGGGAGACATTAAGAAAGGTCAGGAGGCCTGTATCAACATTCGGTGAGGAATTGCTGTCACAGATACCATGAATATAGTCGGTATGATGGATGAATTCTTGTGAGCTGTCTACATGAGGGGCCACATCACAATCATAAGGTTGCATGATGTGCATGAAATCTGAACTAGGGGAATTATATTAAATGTAAAATTAAGTGTAAGCTGTATGAAAGCAGGGATTTTTTTTTTTTTTTTTTTTTTGCCTGTTTTGTTTGCTGGCTGTTTCTCCAGCACTTAGAAAAGCATCTGACACATAGCAGACACTTTTGGTCCTCCTTTTTTTTTTTGGTGCTTCTACAGCTGACTAACTGCCTCCCCCCCTTTATTGACATTCTTTTTTAAGATGTGTTTGTATTTTAACTGGTTATAATCCAGTCATACTGGCCTGAGGGCGCAGTGTCTCTTTCAGGTGCCTTTGCATCTCTGTTTGCTGATTTCTGAAAATAGTCTGTTTTACTTACTTCTGTTTATTGGAAGGCACCCCCTATATTCCTGTAATGTTTACCATACTGTGATTTCTTAAGATGTTTTGTTAAATTTAAGAGCTATTTTTTCACATATAATTAGGTAGATTTTATGTTTTTAAATTATGCTATTGGGACCCACTGTTGTTTTGGCTTGTGTGTGACTCACACTAGCCCAGGGAGAAAATGGCCTCTCAGCAAGGTTCAGCTGGTCCAGCATGTGGCCAGCACAGCTATAGTGTAACCCTGTGCCAGGCTTGTGAGGTCAAGTGTGGGATAGAAGGTCACTGTTCACTGTTCTTTTTAAAGATTTTCTGCTGCATCTAAACAGGGTAAATTGGGACCAAGTAGAAAAGGATTTAATTATAGTATCAGAATTGAAGAACATTTCCAACTCTGTGTCTTTCTACACATCCATATAAGGTGGAAAGTCTAAGTGTCATTGTAGTAAAAGTTTTTTCCCATCACAAATTCATTTTAATCACTATGATTAATGAAGATAGTCACTTGAATCATACCTTGGTGAGAGTTTTTTTCTGATTTTACTACCATAATGAATGTGTAATTTGGAGAATTCCACTAGTCAGTTGCTACTGCATGTTTAACAAGATGATGTTACTCATTCTGAACAGAGTGGTTGTGAGCAGATTCTGGAGTAAAGGCCAGATCTTAAAACTGAAATTGCAAGATGGATTTGAAGACTAATCCATGAGTCAAACAGGAATGTTTGTATAGGAACTAAATGGTTATTTATTTTTCAAAAAACTAGGTTTGAATGTTGAACAGGATTATGAAGCAGGATGTCATTAGTTTTCACCAGTCATTAGTGAAAGTTGCAAAGTTTGTAGAAACATCAAAATGTTTCATGAATAGACCTAAAAAAACCCATTTTATTGAAATGCATGATTACCAATTTAAGACTTAGAAATGTTTTAAGTAGATGATTATAAGACATTATTATAGCAGCATTACCTATATTTTAAAAAGTCATTCTCAAATTTGGCCACCCTATCACAATTGATTACCTTTTGGGATAGTCTTTTTCATCTCTTTCTATGGTCATATACAGTTTTCATATACAAAATGTGCAAAATAAAAATCATGTATGAGATGCACTGATTTTGCAGAGACAGCAGGACTTATACATTAAAATGAATGTTATCTTCAAAACATTCACCTTAGATATATACCTTTCTTTTGGAATTATCTTCAAAGCTTTTCAGGTATATTATTTTGAAGATACTCTGTGGTAGCACATATTTACTCTGCATTAAGTTTGATATTTGGAAGAAGTCTGGAATCATTTGGAACCAGTTATAGTGAACCAGTTATACTGGGGTAAGAATTCTGGTTAAGATCCTGTTATTCTCCTTAAGTTCCTCCTACAGCTTCCTACTGTTCTTTGGATAGAGTCTAAGCTATTGTAAGGTCCTTTCAGCCTAGTCCTCTTCAGCTTCCTCATGCCTCTTTCTAATGAACTTTCTATGGTTCTTTGGAAGTTTCCTGCTTTCTTACCTTTGTACTTGTTTTATTCTTTATATCTTACATGAAATATCCAAATCCCTATACCATCCTACCCCCTTCTCCCCATTAACTCTTACTCATTCTTCAGGTCTCAGGAAGCCTTTCCTCACCCACATAAGAGGTTGGTCTATGCTATGTGTTTCCATAATATCTTAAAGCACTGCACTTAATTGTAAATGAAAGTTTGGTTATCCATGTCTTCATGCCTTTTGCCTACTGCTCTTCCTCAGTGCTGAGCATAATACTTAGTTATAGCAGGCTCTTAGTTGATGTTCGTTGAATGAATAATAATGAAACATGATTTTAAAGTTATTGAATTTATCTTACAGTAGTGTAGCTTTTAGGATAACAGGCATTGGAGTTCAGGTGTTCTTCTACTTACTTGCTGTAGGAATACTTAATCTTGGAAAACCATTTTCCACATCCATAAAATGAGGATTCAAAAACATCTCCCAAGGTAAAGATTAAATGAAATAATGTATTATAAAGTGCTAGCTGAGTAAATGGAACGTTTTAAGTCAAAAAATGGTAGCTTATGTTAGTCTTATTAAACTGGCTGTAAGCAAATTGTAAGAAAGGTAAAAATGAGCAATGGCAGCATTTTTGAGTAATTTTGTAGTGTCATTTCTGAAAGTGATTGTTTTGAAAGTTCCTTTGGATCTATTTTTTGTGTGTGTGCTTGTTTAATGTCAGTCTTTTTACCTTATGAATGTAAATTGGATATATTCTTTCTCACCCTATCCACATGTAATTTTTCATAAAGTGTATGCTAAGATCACATATCTGTATTTTTTTTTATCAATAATAACCATTAGAACTAATGAATTTTTGTTTAATGAGTAAAGTTTATAAAGTAGATCACTGTAGAGTGGCACAGCAGATGGGAAGAATACTGAAGTAGGACAGAGTATGGTGTTGATGTGACTGAGTCTCACCAGGCATCGGCAATCTTCTAAAATCCATTTGATTCAATCAGTAGGCTTAGATAAAAAACAAAAAAAAAAAAAGAAGAAGAAGAAAGAAAATAAACAGGATTGCTCAGAGAATTTTACAGAAACAGTATTGGAACCCATAAATAAGAATTAGTGCTGTTCATTAAAACTGGGGAGCTGATGAATGCAGGTTTATTAATTTTATTCTGTTGAGTTGTACTCAAGTATATACCAAGCATTTGGAAAGCTTTGAGTTCCGAGTTTGAAGGTAATCATTTAGACGTTACTGTGTGCTGATTACCTGAGCTTTGGAAGCAAATCTCCATAGGAGAGATTTTAAATATTTTAAATCACTCTGATAGTGCACTTAGACATTTAGCCTGATTCCTCAGAATCATTCTGTAAACAAAGAAATAAATAAAAAGAAATAAATAAAACATCTTCATGGATGAAGTTACCCAAATTTACCCAATTTGATAAAATACTATAAAAAATTTTGAGAGGAAAGTAGCAGATTATTAAAATGTGTCTATTCCTTGGATTCATTCTAATTTGTTATAAGTGAAATATGGTTATAAATGTCCAAATTATTAATATTTCTGATAACTTCTCTTTGGATATAGTATAAAGCTACCTTGAAAAGAGGATTATGTATTAGCATAAATAGGTTCTAGAGGGTCAGTTAATAATTAGGCTAAACTTTATTCAGCATACATCAGCACTAACCCAAGGGGGAGAGAGAAAGTCATGGTTGGAGATTTAGAACATTAGTTAACACAAAGACTTCTCTTGCTCACTCATTTTTTGAAAGATGATTATTTTCAAATCTAGGTTTATATTCCATGAACCTAGAAGCTTGGAGAAGAAATACTGAACTTTGCATAAGGTGTAGTTTTGTTTTCAGCTTGATACATTCTTAGTTTCAGATACACCACCTCCACCACCACCTGTGGAAGAGCCAGTCTTTGATGAATCCCCCCCTCCACCACCTCCCCCAGAAGATTATGAAGAGGAGGAAGCAGCTGTGGTTGAGTATAGTGATCCTTATGCTGAAGAGGACCCACCATGGGCTCCAAGGTCTTACTTGGAAAAGGGTAAGTTTCAGAAGGATATCTGGTGGGATGGGAAGAAACCTCCCTACATAGAAATGAAATTTGCTGGTACTAAAGCAAATCTTGATTGATTTTTACTAAGTAAAGTTTTATTTATTTATCTTTGTTTAACTTGGGTAGAGAACAGAAATCATGTGTTCTTGTGTGCCTGGCATAATGTAAGACTTATACGTAAGTAAGGTTGTCTCCCCATTTTGCAAAATAGGAAATTAAAGTTCAAAATTTATGTTACAGAATGCAGCAGAATATACTGTTACAGAAAAGACAGTATTTCATATAGTTATATAAGAAGCTCTTATATATAATATTTACCATGTACAAGGCTCTGTGCTATTTTATGTGGATCGCCTCATTTAATATAATAATGCTTTTGAATGTTAGCACTATTATAATTCCTATTATACAGTGGAGTAAAAAGCAGCTTAGGAAAATTAAGTATATTCGGTAAATTAATAAGTGATAGAGTTGGTATTTGAACTAGGTCTTGTAACTCTAGACCCACACTCTTAACCGTTGTCCCAAGCTTGAGCTCTGGTATCTGGCAGACCTTAGCTATACAGTTAGTTAACTAGCATTAAATTCTTCCTAGTAAACTCCTACTTTTATTTGTCACTGCTCGTTTTCTATCTCTTACTTTTATAAAGCCATCTGCTCTTGTGGTCTTCTGGCTCAATGATATGACTTCTACCTACAAGTGTAAACAATGTATGAATGTATGGTAATTGTCAGACATCATTTCCGTCCTCACAAGATTGTGACAGTCCCTTGTCTTGTTCATATTTATATCTCTAAAAATCAACATGGATACTCTATTAATGATTGTCAGAAAATGAATAGTGCCATTAATTCTGTCTGGGGATTCCCATAAAGCTGCTCAGAGGACATGACATTTGTGACATGCCTTAAATGAAAAGTAGGAATGTCACAGGCAGAGAAGAGGGAAAGGGAGGACCTTCCAGGCAGAGGGAATCCCTTGAGCATGAACATGTGGCTGTTGAGGGCATGGTGAGTAGTGTCCCGTGTAAGGAGTTGTCGGTGGGTCATAGGGAGAGAGTGGTTGGTATGGCTGCACAAAGGGAAGTAAGCTGTAATTAGGTGGTGGAAGGCCTGGAATACCATGCTGAGGTGTTTGGACTTTTTTCTTTTGAAAAAATCTGGTAGCTGAGGGAAATTGTGGAGGATTTTTAAACAGGTTAATGATAAGGTATCATGTACTTATTTAGCCTTTTTTTTTTTTTGAGATACCCGATCCTGAGGTAGAATGTATTGAATAGGAGGAAAAGTGGAAGTTGGGAATACCAATTTGGATAAGGGCCTAAGCTGAGGCATTGGTGCTGAAAACCTTGTTCACATAAGTCAGTTAGATGCAAATGGAAGGAGTTTTCACATGGCATTGTCACTTCACTCTTTTTACTCCTTCAGGGTTATTTGCCAAAAATCAAATAATGCTCTACATTTAAAAATCATATTTTATGGTCTGTTATTAAGGTCTTTCTTAAATTTTGTTGAAAGCAAAGGAATGGGAGCCACCTGACTTGCAAAATGATTGGATTATGTGATCACTGAAGTAATTCTCTTTATTAATAACAATGCCAGTATTTTGAATGGTTCCTTTGGTACCCAGAAGTATTTTACACTTTGAGATAGTGCACCACTGTACTTTTGTTAAGCAGGAGAAGAATGAAAAGAAAATGAGAACTTGTATGACTGATGCCTGACTGAATGTGTGATCTCAAGTAGATTAGTTTTAGGAGTATTTATAGGAGTTGAAAATCTAGAAAGAGAGTCTCTGTGTCATCCATACTGCTTTAGGAAATCTTCAGGTTCCCTGAGTGATAAAGGTACTCCATCTTTAAAGAAGCATGCAACCACTGGGGCAGTGACCATGATATGGAGAAAAGTGTTTGGATTTGAGAGATTTTAGGAAGTACAATTGACAGGACTTGGAGATATAGGGGAAGGTGAATGAAGGGAAGGCAAGGTTGACACCAGGTTTCTTGGCTTGGGCAGAAACTCAGGGAGTGTAAGAGAACTAGGAGAAGATACTGCCATGGAAATGGAGGAAAATATCAAGAAAAGGGGACAGAGGTAGTCATCATTGCCAGACAGGGTAGGAAGGTCAATTAGGAAAAGAACTGGAAGAAGCTGTGAGTCTCAGTTAGAAGGTTGTTTCTCTTGAGTGAGCAGTTTCATTAGAATGGGGAGGGTAGAAGGAATATGGCTGCATTCCTTAAGCAGCATTATTTCATAGAAACAATCCCCAATAGGATCTAAAACATCTCTTAATTTAGATTACATTGTTAAGTAGTTTAACAAACTCTTCATTGATAGTGTCAAGGTTTAACTGTGTTCCACCTCAGGGCAGGTTATACATAAATTACAAATTATGTTAAATGAGGTTTTACTGACTTAGGGTAAACTTTTCATTTTCCATATAAATAAAATTAACTCATAATGGTTTTTTTTTTCAACTTATGTGATTTAATATAAAGTATATCGAAATGGATAATTTTACTAACGTTTTGATTTTCCAGTAGCTTGCAAGTTGAGGCTACTTAATTTCTAGGTGTGGTTGGTTGCTAATGCCCTACAATTGGTGGTCATTCTTTTTTAGCTTAGACTAGTCACTTTTATGTAACATTCTCATTTTGGACTCCTTCAACATTGTTATTATTTTAGTATCACCTCAACTTTTTTCCCCAACGCATGTTTAAGTTATATTTATAAGTATCCAAATGCCAGGCTCTGTGTTTGGTGCTAGTTTGCAGTGTGGAGAGATTTTATGTTTAGATTGCTGTTCTTGTTTCAGTTTACTTTATGAGAGACAATAATTTGAGTCCTCTTACTGGTCATTTATGACCATCATATGACACCATTACTCCTTGCTTATATTTAACACTGCAGCATACTTTATATAAAAGTATAGGATTAGAGTAAAAGACAAGCATTTAAACTAAGAAGTTTTGTCCAGTTACTAGACATTCATAAAATATGTTAGAATACCTAAAATTCAAAGGCTAAATTTGAACAAAGCATTTTGAAATTTGGAGTGTATTGTAGCAGAAATGTTGAGAAAAACAATGAGGCACCATTAGTCTTTCTCTGTTTCAGTCATAACTGCATAGAAACCAGATATTAGCATTTCCTTTAAAAGTTTTTTTCCTCATGTGCTTCTTAAATTCCTTGTGTAATTTATATACTCTGTGTGTGTGTAATATAGATGCATAATTGGAAATTATTTATTAGACTTTCTTCAATATTGCCAAAACCATTCTTTCAGACTAAAAAAAATCTAGACAGATTTTACTTTTCTCACTATCAGTATTTTGAATATCGGTGAAAATAGAGTAAGATACTTATATTTAATACATACCTCTTTAGAGTTATCTTGATAAAAGTCTCTTGCACTAAATCAAGTCTGTTTTTCTTTTGATGAATAGCTTTATGGTGAAGAATTAAATGAAATAAACTACTGGTGTATATCTTTTCCTGGAATGAAAATGAATATTCTTAACAGTGTATTTTTTAGATTAAAAAAAAAAAGCAGTTAATGTCATAATAGTGGTCACTAATTTTAACAAAAGATGTTTAGCAGTTGTTAAAGCTCTCAGTGCTACACCACTATAGAGTTCTAGAATATTCAGTGTAAATCCTATCTAATCCTGTTTCTACATTTTAAAGGAAAAAATGGATGCACATAGAGCTTAATAACTTCACTTCTGGCTGGGCGCGGTGGCTCAAGCCTGTAATCCTAGCTCTCTGGGAGGCCGAGGTGGGCAGATTGTTTGAGCTCAGGAGTTCGAGACCAGCCTGAGCAAGAGTGAGACCCCATTTCTACTATAAATAGAAAGAAATTAATTGGCCAACTAATATATATATAGAAAAAATTAGCCGGGCATGGTGGCGCATGCCTGTAGTCCCAGCTACTTGGGAGGCTGAGGCAGCAGGATTGCTTGAGCCCAGGAGTTTGAGGTTGCTGTGAGCTAGGCTGACGTCACGGCACTCACTCTAGCCTGGGCAATAAAGTGTGACTCTGTCTCAAAAATAAATAAATAAATAAATAAAAAATAACTTCATTTCTGCTAAACATTTTTTCTATTGCAACAGCCTTTATAGCGTCTTCTGAGTTAGTTTTCAGTGGGTTTGTGTTTTTATAAGCATCAAGAATGTTGTCGTTCCTTTAAAAATGCTAGAAAGCATTAGGTTGACTAGAAATACTAAATCCTCTAACTTGTATTCTCTTTTATTTATAGTTAAACTTGTATATCATTACATTTGTGTTTAGGTGTTTGGTTGTCCTTTGAGAAATACACACTGAATTATTTCTAGCTAAGACCCTCTAAAGTATTTTCTTCCTGGCATCCTTAATATATCACTAGAGTGGAGAATATTCACAGTTTAAGAAGGCTATTTAAGTTTTACTAAAGCAGGCCAGAAACACAAATTTCCATTAGCTAGGGCAAGTTGCAATATCTAAAGTCCGTGATGTGTTTTCTGTTTCTCATTTATTTATGTGAGGCATAAAGTTGCATGAGAAACTAACAAAGACAGTGTATCTTTTCAGAATAATGGATATATGGAAATTTTATTGAGTAAAATTCTGAGTGGTATAAAAAAGGTACAGGGGTGGATAAAGAGATTGGAATAAAAGATAACACTTGAAGTGGATTTGAGCAAGTTGCAAGGTATCCCAGTGTAACTTAAGAGTTGAGATAGATGTAATATTATGAACCAGAGATTATTTGTGATAGTTGTTGAAGGGGCTCTGTTACTGTTATTGCTCAAGTGAGTTAAGCAATAAAAATCACAGGAGACCGTGTTTTGGTTTTCTTACCACTTTTAGTCTGCTATTGTTATATTAAGTTGATGACATAATGCAGCATATGTTTTGAAAGAATATAAATGGTGACTCCTATCATTCATGCATTTAACTTTTAGGAATTCAGCCTCCTTTCTGCTCGGCGAATAGGCATGGGCTCTAGAAAGTGTGAGAAAGGAGACATAAATCTGCCATTCCCTTAGTCTTGTCTTATTTCTTATTTGTCTTTCATAGTGTAACTCACTAGTATAATTCTGTTTAAAGGAAAGCATTTTTTTTTTAACATAATGTGTCTCAACACAAGCCCAAATGAAAACATAGCCATCTTTCTTGATTCTGGAATTGTGTATCTCTCTTCAATGAGATACTTTCCAATAGCCTTTTGAAGGGTAAATTTGACTAAGTATGTTTTTTTTTGTCATTTGTACTCAATTTAGAACCTAACCTCCCTAGAAAATAGGATTCCATTGTATAGAACTGGGTATTACTATGACAAAAATATAAATTTTAGTTGGTGTTTAGAAAGTCACAACGTTTGAATGCTGCAGAAGTTGGGAAAAGGATGGATGTTCGCTAATTTGGTTCTTTACAGGAATATTCTTTTTCACATCCTATTGTGTTTTTCCCCCCTAGTTGTGGCAATTTATGACTATACAAAAGACAAGGAAGATGAGCTGTCCTTTCAGGAAGGAGCCATTATTTATGTCATCAAGAAGAATGACGATGGTTGGTATGAGGGAGTTATGAATGGAGTGACTGGGCTGTTTCCCGGGAATTATGTTGAATCTATCATGCATTATTCTGAGTAGAGCTCAGAAGGGCTGTGCTTCCCTCACAGGAATAGTCAGGTCTTCCCAGATTATCTGAAGGCCCTGGGGATTCCACTCCAGTGAAATAGAATGAAGGATACAAATGATAAAAATTACTTACTTTTTTGATTTATCCCCCAGTATTAAAAAAAAGCAAGCTGAGTCTGAACAAATGGATCTTTCTGCCATCATTTGTACTATGCTGAGCTGTCTGGATTGAAATAAAGTGACCATTTCTGAATATGTCAAGGTATAACAATGTAACTATGTAGCTAAAACAAATCTGATTAAGACTGATGCAGAAAAATCTGGGATCTTGCTCAGGAATACTGTACACCGTTGGGATCTCTCCTCCTGCAGAATCTGTGGCATTGGATGTTCTTCATTGCCTGTGCTAAGGGATTAACCTTATGGCCCAGTGGATACCATAGCCCCTCATTTTCTTCCACTTGTATGAAGAGGAGGGAACCAACATTTAAATACTATTCTTAACCATTTTTACTATTGTTGTAGATGGCTTTTTTCCTCTTTAACACTGTAAATTCTGCATTCTCTCAGCACTTGAGTGCAACAAATGAGTTAATGCTGAACTCAACTTGCATCCCTTCATGTTTCTGTTTGTAGATTATAAGGATGATGAAATGTGAAAGTCTCCCAACATTCCAAGGGTGGTTAACAATTGCCACAGTTTGATTTTAATGTGCTGCTGCATGGGACTGCGTTGTTGCTAATGACCAGTGTATCCATATGTACAGTGTGGTAGGCTGGTTCATATGCTGAGGTAGGTGTACAAAGCTAGATGTGAAGGTTCCTAAGGTTCTAAAGAGACTGAATCATAGAAATGTTCTCCTCAACAGGCATCCTCAACCCTTGCCTCAGGTGTTGTTTTGAGGAGTAGGATCTTGGAGGTCAGGCCAACTGTTACTATCACTTCTTTCATTATTTAGAAAAACACTGTTCTTTTTTGGAAGATAATAGTGGTTATTTTCAAGTCTCTTGACAGTTCCTAGGAATAAAAGGCTTGCTACTGTGCTCTATGAATGTTATTAATGGCCAGTGTTAGTTGCTGCTGTGTCAATTACTCACTTAACTCTAGAAAAGGTAAATATTCTCCTTATTTTATGATTGGACTCTGAAGTAGCTGCTCTTAGTAAGAATTTGAACCTTATATTTCAGACTAAGAATTTAATAGTGGGATAAGAGTAATAGGCCAAAATACCCAGTCACATTGATGAAAATTAATATAAGTGAGAGAAATAATAAAAAATAACAAAAAATATTTCTCTCCAATCTGTACAATAACAGCTTCAAATTCAGTGGGTTTTGTAGGGCAGATGGCTTTAATCGTCACTGCTGTAATCAGGGTAAGAAATAATGGAAAAAATCCGGGAGAGTTTGCTTCTCAGTGAGTGAATATTGTAATGATGGGCCAGCTCATGGTTAGGCCCAAAGCTGCCAGTGTGGGTTCTTCCAAGTCCCAGTGACTTGGCCAGAATACAGCTCTGCCAGGTAACTTCCCTGTGCTACGTTAAAGGGGAAAGGCAATAGCTGTGTACATTTGTGTACAATTGTAGGCCTTGAGGTGGCCTACATGATAGGGTAGTGCAGGTAGAGGAACTTGATTGAGAAATGAACAAGTATAGTAGTATATGAGGAAATGCAGATGAGTGTAGGCAGAAGTTAATATTTCACTTGCAGATTTGTTATTTGAGCATAAAACTTCATCACCATTTAACTGAGATCCAGCTATAGTTTCCTTATCAACTTATTTTTGTTTTGAAGTTGCAATTTAAAAAAAAAATACATTGCAAATTAGATTTGCTATTTTGTGTTTAGGTTTTCCCAACACTTTGGATTTAGCTTTCATTCACTTGTGTCCAGTACACATTGGATTTAGCTTTCATTCACTTGTGTCCAGTACACATTGCACGTTGTTCTTTTATTAGGTCACCTCAACATCTCTTATTCCTTATTTTCCTTCAAAGAGCCCTCAATGTCCTCTGAGCCTTTAGTTCCATTGTGGACCCAAATTTGACTGCACGTAGATAGGTTAAGCTCTTTATTGTACTGGTGTATAACTAGGAAAACTGATTCGAAAATTAAATGTTCCAATTATTTATTTAAATAGCTTTTTTCTGAGACAGCTTAGTGGATTAATAAGGCAGAGGGTGTTTTGAAATTCAGCAAATAGTTCCCACAGCTCATCACTAAAGAAGCAGAGAAGACAACTGTGCAGAAAGCAAAGTTTGTGGCAGTGAGCGGGAATGCAGCTTGCCTGTTGGACCCCTGCTGGATTGGGGAGTGCAGAAGACACTAACGTCCATTATACTGAAGACCTGCAGTGGGGGGAATCCATGGGTCAGCTGATTTTTTTCCTGTATTATTTAGTACTAATGTGTGTGTGTGATTTTTGTTTTACAAACAATACCTGTTGGATTTTCTGCATATTTTGAATTTTTGTACAGTTTTGAATTCTGTAGATTGATTGTCTTGGAAGGATACTGTGTAATGATGACGGGCCAGGCCTATAGTAATTGGAGACTTTTAATGTATGTAATATTTCATAGATTGCATGCTATTAATAGTCTGTGAGGGTAGTATTTCCTGTTTTATTGTAAGTTTTCCCATTTATCTTTTTATAAACTAAAAGTTGGTTGGCATTAGTAATTCCAAGTGAATGCAGAAAATCTTACATGCTACATACTGTTAATATTGTAGCAGATATCCGAGTCTAAAATCTGACCAATAAGCAACCATTTTATCAGTATAGAGGGAATATAATGGGAGAGGGCATTCTTTCCTTTTGAAGTGTTTCTTTTTGATTGTGTTTCTATTCCCCTTTCTTCCTTTTTTTTTTTTTTAAAG
>VSMD01053026.1:0-32361 GCA_008750895.1 Mirza zaza
TTAGCTAAGACTCGTTACGCATTTATACACTACATGCCAAGTACTCTTCTACGTCAAATTCTTTTATTTATTTATTTATATATTTTTTTCAGCATATGATGGGGGTACAAATGTTAAGGTTATGCATATGGCCCTTTTCCCCCCAACCCCTCGAGTCAGAGCTTCAAACGTGTCTATCTCCCAGTTGGTGCACATCACACTCATTATGTGTGTATATACCTGTCCCCTACGCCCCCAAATGCCCGACATCTGATAAATGGTATTCCTCTATGTCCACTTAGGTGTTGATCAGTTAATACCAATTTGCTGGTGAGTACGATAAATTCTTTACATGAATTTATTCATGTTTTACAACTTGTCCCAGATGGGAGGAGTTACAGTCATCCCCGTTTGCAAATGATGAACTGAAGCAAAAAGAGGTTAAGTTACTTGCCTGCTAGGTAGCAAATGGAGCAGGATTTGAACCAGGCAGTTTAGCTTTCATTTGTGAGGAAAACCTGTGAGAGAGGTACTAATCTTAACTCCATTTTACAGGTGAGCCACCTGAAGCCAGAGAGGCCGAGTTTTAAAAGTCATACAGTCAGCGGGTGGTAGGACCGGAACCAGAGGCAGGTTGCAAATGAAACACCATCTCCGCCACTGCTGTGTCGTTAACATGTGGATGAGTATGATACAGATAGAAGACACAGATCAAATTTGGGTCCAGGTTAGATCCAGACAGCTATGGAGCACGCACTTGGCAGTGCCGAGCACATGGGTTTGGGGATGCCCGTCTGCACCGAGTGAATCCCGGGCGGAGTAGCTGGGCTGCAGGCTGTGGCAGGCTTGGCCCTGCAGACAGCAAGCCGAGCAGTGACAGCCTGGGGAGGCGACGCTCACATTTCCCTTCCAGCAGACTCATCTCCTCTCAGAGCAACCCCACACCCGTTCATGTCATGCACTGAGGCCGAAGCCTATGGTGCCGCCGGCTGAGCGACAAGGCGCCGTCCCCAGGTTTGCGTTGACCTGTGAGCTGGAGGCCCATCGAGGAGGCAGCGCTAGCATTCGGCATCCGTGTCGCATGTGCCAGGATCTTTGCAGCTTAGGCTGTCTTCGTCATGGGGGTTTTGGGGCAGGGCTGTGCAAAGCGTGAGCTTAAAAGAGAAGGTTCCTGTGCTAGAATGTGCAGGCTGGCTTTGCAGGTTCTAGTTGCCAGGATAATTCAATCACGATCACTCTCATGTGAAATAGCAGTGTGGGCCTTCGGGGGGTCCAGGTGTGTGAGGGATGTAAAAGGCCACAGATGGGGCCCAAGCTTGGGGAATCCGAGAGCTGGAGGCGTGAGTGCTGTTTTCCACGTGCCTCGGATGTGGCTAAACACCTTAGACGCATGATGTCATCTGCTCAGGACAGTAGCCCCTGGGAAGCTGCTCTTGTTCCCCTCCTTTGCAGGTGGGGACACCAAAACACAGAGAGGCTCGGCACCTGCTCCAAGGCCACAGAGTGCCAAGTGGCAGCAGGAGGGCCCGGGCCCGGGCCTCTGTCCTGCAGCGTGGCCATGGCCCCCACACCTTAGGGCACTGCGGTCCGCCTTTATACTTGACATGGGAGAAAGCCAGGGTGCAGAGTGACACAACAACTTGCCCAGTGGCGCAGCGTCTCTGGGCCATGCTCGGGTTCCTCCGCTGCTCAGAGGCACGAGGGGTGGAGGCTCAGTGCAGAAGAGCGACAGCCCCACCCGTCATCTGCATGCGTCCTCGGGCCGTCTCCATGTTGGGCGTTGGCAAGAGGAAGCGGGTTAAGGGTCTTCCCCACCCTCCACCCCTCAGATCCAGTCTGCACCCTTCTCCTTTCTGCCCTGGGCCCCAGAGGCTGGCCTCGATGAACTCGCCAACACAGACTTCTCTGTGCTTCAGCCAGGGTGCGGTGCTGGCAGGAGACACGGGGTGGGGGCAGGTGAGCTGGGGGTTTTGTGGGCTGGCTGTGTCCCCGGTCATGGCCACGGCTGCTGTAGGGGCTGCAGCTACTCTCTCCAGGGTCTGGTAACACCCGTTCAGCCCCCAGGGTGGTGACAGTCCCTGGGTGTGGCCAGCCCTGGTGCTGCCTAGCACCTCGGTTGTTGGTTTCCCTTACAAAGAGTCTCCTTGTAAAGTCACCTCAGTTGTGCCTTAGGAGAGTAGCATCTCTGTCCTTGGGGTCCCTGATCCGGGCTCTTGCCAATTCAGCACTGCCCACGGGACTTCCCAGGGTGGGTGAGTCACTGTCATCTTGGTTCATGTTTGGATAAAGTGGGGGTGGGTTGGTCTTCAGGCAGAGAAGGGGTCCCAGAATGGAGACCAGGGGACGGTGAAACTTCTGAAACTGAATACTTGTGTGAGCATTGTTCTGGAAGGAGATATTCCTAGCTGTCATTCTGTTTGTGACAAGCTGCCCCCAAAACTGAGCCAAGAAACAAACATTCTGAACGCCCCCATGCTGGATAAAGTGTCACAGGACCCACATATGTGGGAAGAGAGGCCCCAGGCAGGGGACAGTATGCTGAGTCTTGTCATTCACTCACGCCCCTCCCTCTGTCACAGCCACGGGGCAGTGAAGGGCATGGGGTGGGGGCAGACAGGCCTTCTACTCCTTCCTGTGGCTCCAGAGCAGACAGACCGACAGACAGGGAAGACAGATGGTTTCTGCCTGCAAGCAAGGCCTGCGCCACCTCTCCTTTTCCTGTTCTCCGTCACACCTCCAGGAAATGTCAGCTGTCCTAGTGTTTGAGTCTGGTTTCTCAGAAGTGCCCGCGGCGTCTCCGTGGTGCCTCTGGGAACCAGCAGGAAGGCGTGTGCAGACCCGCCACCCCAGGCTGAGCACCAGGCAGCCGTGGCTCCAAACTCAAGGCCACCTCCCCTGCTGGCCTCACCTGTCTTCCTGAGACAGAGCGCCTAATTAATAATAACCCCTTCTCATTTCCCTCTGGGAACCAGAGCTCTTACGTTTCCCAGTGGGTGAAAGAGGATGGGTGGAAACTGAAGTTAGCTGCACGGCGGGGGGCCGGGTGGGTGGGGCTGCACAGGGCTTCGTGGTCCTGGGAAGGCAGAGCCTAGCCAGCTCAGCATGAGGAGGAGGCACCTCCAGCTGTGAAAGGGGCTAGGAGAGACTTCTCGGCCAGATGACCAGTCCCTGTGCTCCCTGGCGCAGTTACCATCCGGCGTTACCAGTTACGGGGCAGGGCGTGAGTTCCCATCGTGTGGCCCTAAACCCGAGGGGGTTCCACGGGCCTCCTTGAGGTCGTCTCTGCCCTGCACGTGGGCTCTGTTTGGCCCAAGGAAGATTTTTGGGGGGGGGGGCAGTGGGGTTGGAGGATTCTTGAAAAACCGCAAGGTGAGACCACACTGTGCCTCTAGGTGTCGGCGAGTGGGAGCCACCGGCTGCCCCCTGTGACGGGGCCTCTGGATGGGGTCGCTGTTCATAAAAGGCCTTGTGTCTGTCCCATCTCTGCACAGACAGGATCCTGGATGCCCCGAGGGTCTCACCTGCAGGGTGGGCCAGGGCAGCCTGGACCTGGTCGCCCCAGGCAGCCCCGTGGTGAGGTGAGGACGGCCCCGTGGGGGCAGGTCACGGCCTCCGCAGCCGACCACCCACCCTGCATGCGCTTGCCGCCCTCTCCGTGCCCCGATTTGTGTGACAGTGACAGCAGTGGCTACCTCTGAGGGCTGTTGGGGTGAGCAAGTGGGTTAATGCACATCAAGCAGCAGAACGGCGCCTGACACGTGGCAATTAACATGACTAGTATCGCTTCACAGCCCAGGGTTCGAATCCTGACTCTTTCACTTGCTGAACGCGTTGCCTTTGAGAAGGCGTTCTGCCTTCTGAGCCTCAGTTTCCCCGCTCTTAAAAGCAGCCATGACAATGCCCGCCTCCCTAGGGCTGCCTGGAGGACATGCCGAGGACACCTCCATTGTCCCCTTTTCTCACTGTGGAGGGAGCAGGCTTGGGAGGGGTGTGCAGTGCCTCCTGCAGCCCTGGGCCATGGGGAGGGCAAAGGTGTCGGCTCTCCCTCTTTGCAGGGATTTGCTCTGTGCTCTCTCTGGAACATTCCTCTTCCTCTGTTTAGGTGCCTGGTTTCCTCTGCAGAGAGAGAAGTAGCAGGAGTTGAAATGCTGGGATGTTTAGGGCAGCTGGAGGGAGGTGACTGTCACCTGAGCAGGCTGGGACATTTTGCCTGCACGCAGTTGGGAGGTGAACTGTGTCGTCCCCACCCAAGTCAAGCCCAGGCCTGCCTGGATGCCGAGGGTTTCGCAGAGTGGCAGAGGAACCAAGGGATACAGTTCCTCCAAGGAAGACACACGTCACCAGCCTACCCCTCGGGACTCCCCTCTGTCACCCACAGGCCGAGGAAACTCATCTTCTGGCTGGGGTGTGTTCAGACACAGCGGGGCAGTGGGCCTGCCTGTGAGTGAGAGTGAGAGTCCCAGACAGCTGCCAGGACCCATCTCAGGAGCCCCAAGGTAGGGTGGACCAGGTCTCGCTGATCCTGCTTCTGCCTCCAGCCTCCCCGCGTCACCCCAGGGCCCTCCTTGCTCAGGGCAGTGTCGTTCGCCCTGCGATTGACTCCCCGCCTCGCTCCACCCCAGCACTGCCGACGTTCGGGACAGGGTCGTTGTTTGTCACGCGTGGGGCTGTCCTGTGTGTTTTAGAATGTTTAGCAGCACTTAGATGCCAGTGGCCCTCCCTGCCCCAGCTGCGACAACCAAAAGTGTCTCCAAACAAAGCCAAATGTCCCCTGGGGCAAAATCGCCCTGGGACTGAAAGCCGCTGGCCTAAGCAAGCACGATGTGCAGAGACGGTATGAAAATCAGCGTCTGACGACAGCAGGGATACAGTCCCGGTGACGTCTGGGTGGAGTCCCACTGGCTGGACACCTCCCTGTAAATGTCACTGGGTTTTAAGTTTTTGCTCTCAAGTGGCCTTGCGTGGGCCGGAGTTACAAACAAGCGAGCATGTGCCCCAAGCACTGCAGCTCGGGTGCCACTGAACACAGAAGAAAGCCGTCGCGTTCCCCTTCCTCCTCCTGTTTAAAAAGCCTGCATGGCCTGAGATGCGGAAGGAGGAAGGGCCCCCTGCCCGCACCCGGGGCCTGGAGACCCCAGGGCCCCCCGTGGCCGAGTCCCTTCTATGCAGCTGGCGCTGGGTGCCGTGCAGCGAGAGGGGTCGGGTTGCAGGCGAGGACGGGCTTTCAGATTCACGGTGCCGGGTCTTCTCATGTGGGCTGGCCCGATACCCGGGAAACGGCCTGTGGCTTTGGGGACTGGTGGTGTGACGTGTCCAAACCCTGCTAACGTTAATGTTTACTCCCTGGACTTCGTGAAAGCGTCTTGTGTGCAGAGCGGCTGCCTCGGACAACCAGGCCGCTGTGTGCCGCGTTGGCCGTCGGGTGTTTACATGTCAGTTTGGCGTTGGGTGTTCCTCCCACCCTGTTCTCTGAGGGTGGCTGTGACAGGAAACCTGGCTTTTTTTTTTTTTTTTTTAAATGCATCATTTATTTTTTTAAAAATTTTCCTTTTGGAACTGGAGGTTCTTTTCTGGATTTGTTTTTCATAGTTGCTGTTTACAATAGTATATTCTGTTATCTTATTATGTTATTGACCAGTTCATTTAATAAATATTTGTTAAGTGCCTGCCGCGTGCCAGATGCTGTTTTAGGGGCTGGAGATACAGCAGTGAACATGACAGAAGTCCCCGTTCTCACGAGCTCACACTCTAAACGGATAGCAAATGAGAAACGTGTGTGTATGTCACATAAGAGTGAAGGGGAGTAAGGCAGGAAAGAGGTGTTGGCCAGGTCAGTTGGGGAGGGGTGGCCCTTTTACTTTGGTGGGGACACTTCCTTGGGACGCCTTCAAGCAGAGAATGTGAGTAGCAGAGCCCTGGAAATAGGTGGAAGAATAGGGAGCAGCCAGTGCAAAGGCCCTGGAGTAGGATGTGCGTGGCTCGTTTCTTGCGCAGCAGAGGTTGGTGTGGCCAGAACAAAGTGAGTAAGGGAGAGATGGGTGGTGGAGATGGGGCTCGATCGCTAAGACCTTGTCGAATTTAGAAAGGACTTTGGTTTTTGCTCCACACTGGGGGAGTCTTTAGAAGATTTCGAGCAGAGGCATGATGTGGCCTGGCTTTTGGAAATGGGGTCAGTGGCTCCCCTGGTGAGAATGTGCTGTAGTTGGTCAAAGCCAAGAGCAGAAAGAGGGGCGGGGGAGGAGGCTGTTGTAGTATCCAGGGACATGCGGTGGTGGTTTGGACCAGGGTGTTAACAGTGGAGGCCAAAGGAAGTGGTTTGATTCTGCTTTGTGTTCCAAGGGTAGGGCCCACTGGACGTACTGTGGATTAAAGCAATACAAGTATGGGATAAAAATCAACACAAAAGTGTATCAAGTAAACAGAAAATTCCTATACCCCTTACGCCATTCTTCAGAGATAACTGCCGTTAATGGCTTTTTCAATTTCTCCTTCCATATTTTTCCGTTGTATATTAACTTGTATGTGTGTGTGTGTTAGCATGTGTGTATGTGCACACGCATGCATATTGGCAGGGATTTATTTATTTCTTGAAATGGAATCTAATGCAACACATTTTATAAATAAGTTGCTTTTTTTCTCTATATATATTAGCACTCATTTAATATCAGCACATATTGCTCTTCCTCATTATTTTTAATTATTTTCTATTTTGTCCAACTCTGTTTTCAGCATCTGGCATGGTATTCCGTATGTAGTAACTTCAATAAAGATTAATTGAATGAATTAAATACTCTAACGTCTATTCAACTGATTTCCTGTTGGTGGACATTCAGATTGCTTTTTTTTCCTTTGTATTTTAAACCATTAATCATTCTTGTACGTATATCTTTACATAATTGTTGTGGGGTAAGTGACTAGATTTGGAATCGCTGGCTCAAAGAGTGTGTGCCTTTCAAATTTTAGTACCCAGAGCTGAATTGTCCTATACAGAGATTTCTTCAGATCTCCTGTCAAAGTGTACGAATGTGCTTTCCTGTGTTCCCTCTCAAAGGCACTGGTGATTATCAGTCTTTCTAATCTTTAACCAACCGATGGGTGAAAACAGTATCTTGTTGTTTTGGTTTGCATTTTACATGTGAGTGGGTCTAAGTATCTTCAGAGAGTAGTGTTTGTTGATTGATTCCTTAGCACCATGGTTCAGGGGACTGGAGGACAGCCCTGGAGTTCTCTGCCTTCTTGGAGGATGAGTCCTGGGTCATGATCACTCAGACTCGCAGAGCACTTGCTACCTCCCAGCCCCCGTGCTTGAGTATTGGGCATGGATTAACTTACTGATCTTCCCATAAAGAAGATTCTCTTTAGTCTTCCCAGAAACCCCTGTGGGAGGTATGGTGGTTCTCCTCACTTTCACATAATGAAACTGAGGCACAGAGAGGACGAGGTTAAATGGCTCAGCCAAGGTCATGCAGAGAGTCAAGACGGCAGCTGGTCTGTGGACCTCGGCGGACCCCTTAGCCCCCATTCCGCACAGCTGGGGGATTCCGTAACGGCTGTGGCTCCTCTTTAAGGCTTGACCGCTCCGTGGTGTCTTGAAAGCAAAAAGCCAGAATGTTCCTGGGCTTTGGGGGCACAGGCTGGACACAGGCATGGGTATGGCAGCTGGACTCAGAGCCCTGTGCTCCGCCTCTGAAAGACAGCCGAGCCACAGGCACGTTCGGTGATGTGCCCAGGGTTCTCAAGACGATAGTGTCACCTTTTCCCACACCACGTCACTTTTCCTCCGGTCCAAGTCCCCAGCTGAGCAGCAGAACTGTATCTGGGGACCCACTGCAGAGATGTCAGTTGCTAGAGCTGTGGGTTGGACCAGATGGATGGAGGGATGGATGTGATGGATGGCCAGATTGAAGGAAGGAAGAAAGGAGGGATTAATAGATAGGTAGATGAATAGATATAAAAGTCTCAGTTCATTTTTCAGAAAGTCCCTGTTACATGCTGACTGCTGCTTCAAGCACTGGGGGTTGGAAGATGAAGGACCCAGTGGCCTGGCTCCAGTGAGCTCACAGTCTAGAGAAGGACAGTGTACTTTTTTCTGTGTGATGGGCCCCTTTGGCATCTGATATAATCTATGCCCCCCCTTCTCTGAATAATATTTTCAAATGCAAAAAAATAAATGCATGGGATTACAAAGGAAAGCGGTTATATCGAAGTACAGCTAACAAAATGTGTGTACATAAATAAATTTGGAGAAGTAATAATGCATTTGCTTCTTTATTAGCACATTAACTAACTAGATTTGGCAGCAGGTCTAATAACTACCATAATTTTGAAGCAATGACAAGTGTAAATAATATTTTGAGACATCTGCTCGGAAAGCAATGTGACATGAAAATATCTGCAATTTCTATTGATGTCAAAGTCTCGGGTATTGCTAATACCATGGCAAACTGTTGCCTGCGTTCGTAGTTGAAGGGCATGCTAAATTTCAGTTAGTGAAAGTAATTATGAAAATAAAAGTGTTCAAGTTCACAGGCCCCCAGAATTCTCTCTCCACAAACCCTCAAGTCCATGGTTTCCCAGGACAATGACCCCTGGGCCAGATGGAGAGAAAAAACACTGCAAAATGTTCATGACAGGCAGGGTATATACTTGCAGGATCAAGTGATGTACAAGGTCATCACATTATTTAAATGATTTTTCTTGTTGTCTCTGTCCTCCCCCCCCCCCATTTATAGTTGAATTTTTGTAAGATACGTGGATTTTTGATGTTTTTCCTTCGTGGAGCGTCATCAGTTCTGTGATAACATGGGAGCACTGACACAACCCAGAGCACTCCTGGAAGGCTTCCCGGAGGAGCCGTTGTCCATACCATGTCCTTAAAGGGTGACTGAGAGTAGGCTGGGAATGGCCAGGACGAGGAGACACACAGGCCCATTCCTGATAGAACAGAAATGAAAGTGTGAGCCTCAACAGCCAATCACAAGAAGTGCGATATCCGTGGAGCACGGGAGAGGAGCAGGGATTGGCAAGAGATGGGGCTGATGAGGTTGGCTCAGGCCCAGATATCGTTGACCACATCAGGGAGCTTGAGATGTACCCCGTAGTCAATGGGGAGCCACCGAAGGTGTTTGAGCAGGAGAGTGGCATGGTCCAAGATCAGTTCGAGATCACTCTGGCCGCTGCCTAGGAGATGGACAGGACAGGTGAGCCTAGAGGTGGTAGCGGGGGTGGGGCAGAAAGGGGACTTTCAATACAGAAGAGCTATGAGGAAGGCCCGACCTTGGACAGGGACAGGACGGCTAGGAGAGGAGGTGACAGATTGGAGCACCATTAAGATGTAGAATGGACAAGGCAGGACTGTGGCAGGTTGGGGGCGGGCACAGAAAAAAAGGATACAGGGAATGTGTGAATAAAAGACGAGCTTGGAGGGGAAAATACTGTCTTTGGAGCAGGGAGTTTGTGCTCCCACAGCCTCTTGGGAAGTTGTCAAAGAGCAGGTGGATCGGGTGGGGTCCGAAGGCGCCTCCCACACCTGTTTCCCCAGGTGACCAAGGGGGGGTTGCCTGGGCTTAGCAAGGAGGAATGTTGCACCCAGGAGCTGGGCTGAATTGCAGCGCTGCAAGTTCAGTTAAAGGTTCTCGGGAAGTCAGTGTCACGGACTACCTTTGCAAGCCACTGTCTCCCGGCAGTGACCAGAGGCAAAAGGTACTAAGAATTTAAACCACTTAAAAAAACAAACAAAAAAACCTTGCATTTGAAGGTAGGGATTTATATGCCTTTCTGGGGCTGAATAATCATTTTTTTTCACAGCTATAGTCAGCATCATATACAACCTTATAAAATGCTGTGATGGCCTCTAACAAATATTGTATTGCAGAATATATAGATTTCTTTTCCATGAGCTTTTAAAAAAAACTCTTTGCTGGCTCGTGCAGGCCGGAAAGCCGCTCTGTAGTTTATCCAAGAAAGCAGGTGAGCTTTTTTCCTGGTTCGACTTGACGGTATCAAGGTTTCTGGGCCCTGAGGAGGCTGCCCGGGGCAGGGAGGAAGGCTGATATGATACACGGAAGTCCCCACGTTTGGGGATGTTGGCCGGGCCAGGGCAGGGGGTCAGGCCGGCTCTTCCCTGTGGGGTTTGGACTGGCGGGACTTGCCCTGACCAATTTAGAAGTTGACCTTTTGCAAGGTATGTGTGTCTCTTCTATGGCCTGGGGTGACCCTGGGGAAAACTGTCACACACATACACACACACATACACACCAGCGAGGGACGGGGCTCTGGTGTCAGCCTGCCCAGATTGCCCTCTGCTGATCTGCCTCTTTTTTCTCCTTTCCTGTCTGCTGCCCCCTGACCTTGCCCATTTGCATTCAGAATTCACCATCATCCAGCAACGAGGATTTTTTAATCTTCCCGCAGGAAAAGCAGAATGAGACTACAGTACTGGGGAGTACTTGGGGGATGGTGGGTGGGGGCTTAGGTTCCTCGTTTTCTGGTTAACTGGGAGTTACAAAAATACTGTTGTTTCAGACCTCGCTTTAAAAATGTCTGCAAAGCGTGTTTGTCCATATTCTTAATGTGTTTGATCCGTGGCACGGAACTCAATGTGTTTGTGTGACTTAGGCAGGCGTCAGTTTCTTCCTTTTATAACCTACTCCACGCTCCGAGACATCCGCATCTGCACTGTTCTCCATGCCTCGCGCCCCACCTTGGTGCCTTTCCTCCTCCCCCCCGCGCAGAGTCTGCCCAGCCAGCCAGGCCAAGCTCAGGTCACCACTTCTCCGCCGCAGCCTTTACCAAAGTGTCAGGTGGAGACCTGGTGGCTCGCAGGACAATTTGCACAGTGCATGAACACACTTCGGAGGAATTAATAGCTCTCGCTTTATTTTTCTAGTTACCAGTTAGTTACCTTCCATTTATGGCAGGTTATACTAGTTTTTCTACTCATGTAGGGGTAATGTTTCCTTTTTAGGTTAATTGATTGAAGTAAAAATAGGAGCTGATTTAAAGAGCCCTGGAAAATAAATAAAACAACAGACATTACAGGGACAGGACAAAAATGGGAAAATCAGCAGATGAGTGATTAAATAAGGGAAGGCTGGCTCTATTCCCCGCTGCCCCCTTCCTTCTAGAATTCCCATGATAACAGGTGGGTAATTCATTCATTTTTCTGATCTCAGTTTTGTCGCAAATAAAAACAGGCTTAGTGATAGCTGCCTCATAGATTGGTTAGCCGTTGTTCCAGGCAGCCAGCAGCTAGTTTTTGTTGGAGCCATAATTTGTTAATTTGTGTGTGTGTGTGTGTGTGTGCTTGTCATTGTTCTTGCTAGACTGCAAGCTCCTTCGAGGGAAGGTCTTTGTAGGCACCGTCAAACCCTACACCTACATATTCCTATTTAGTTAGTAGGAAGAAGGCCTATTCCGATAATTTAAAAAAAATTTTTTTTCTCTGAAGTGTTAGTTCATGTAAGTGGGAAGTTGAGAGAATGCTTGCAATTGCATGTCAGACGAACAGGTGGGAGTGGGGTGGAGGTCGAGGCAGGCAGCTCCTCCTGCAGCCACTTTCCTGCTGAGAAAGGCCCTGGCCGCAGAGCAGGACCTTGGCGTCCCTACGGCAGGTCCCGATAGACCCATCCGAGGCCCAGGTCAGCTTGTCCATCCTGATGGAACAACCGGGAGAACACGCTTACTGGCTGATGGCCAGCTGTAAACCCCCTGTCTCCGTCTGTTCAGGCTGCTATAACAAAACATCTAAGACTGGGTGATTTTTAAACAATAGACATTTATTTCTCACAGTTCCGGAGGCTGGGAAGTCCAAGATCAAGGTTCGAGGTCTGCCAAGGGCAGCTCTCTGCTTCCAGGAGGGCGCCTTCCTGCTGCGTCATTTGTAGGGGACAGGCGCTGTGTCCTCACGTGGCAGGAAGGACAGAAGGGCAAAAGGGGCCTACCTGGTTCTCTGCACCCCCTTGTATAAGGGACTAACCCCCTCCGTGAGAGCAGAGCCCTCAGAGCCCTGCTATGCGGCCCGCCTCGGAGGTTCTCTGAAGACTGTGTCTTTTAATGCTCTGGCCTTGGGGGTTAAATTTCAACATGAAATCTGGAGGCTGCACAAACATCCCAGCCAGAGCGAGCCTCCAGAATCATCATTCTAAACAGTCACTTCAGACGTTAGCTTCCAGACCTGTGCTGTCCGATAAGGTGGCCAGCAGCCACCCGGGCTCGCCAAGCAGGTGCAATGCAGCTAGCTTGAATCGAGCTGTGCTCCAGCAGCAAAAAGGACACAGAATATCACATTGATGCTTTTTCCTGTTGGTTTTTTTTTTTAGATTTGATATTTTTCATAATGATTACATGATGAAGCGATAATATTTTGGATATTTTTAGTTAAATAGATTAATAAAATCAGTTTCTGTCACTTGTTTTTACTTTATTTTTTTTCTTTAACGTGGCTACTAGACAATTCGAAGTTGCACGTGTGGCTCGTGTAAGGATGAAGGAAATGGAGCTGGAATCAGAGTTGAACCAGAGAGAAGCCCAGACCACAATTTTTTTCTTTTTAAATTGTGATTGCCTCAATTCCAGATGTCACAGTCTCCTGAGAGGAAACAAAAAAAAGATTTCAGTTAATTGATGGTTCTGGTTAGTTGAGTTCTGGTTAGTTGAGTTCAGTTAATCAGGGTTTTGCCTCTAACTGCACATGCTGTCACCTCTTCGGAGGTATGTGAACACTTTGCCCTTGTCACCACCTGCTTTCTCTCTCTCCCTCTCTGTGGTTCCTGTGCTGGCTGCACACAGACAGGCAGAGGTCGCAGAATTCAGAGCTCCTGCTAACAGACATGTGGTAGGGTGACAGTGGAGGGATGAAAGAGTGTCTGCCAGGTGGCTACGAATGGCCAGACTGGGGGCAAACTTGAGGTTCAGTTGTCTGAAGGCCAGAGTCCCCAGCCCCGTGTCTTTTGGAACTGACCAGTGTTCCACCTGCCGGGAGGCCCTGTGCAAGATGACCTCTCGATGGGGACTTTGCGATGACTCATTCTGTAGCTGTCATAACAGTCCCGCCTTGCTCAGGAAGCTGCAGGGGGCATGTTTTGATCACCTCCTCTCCACCCCACTGGCGATATAGGGATTGCCACCCCATGAGGATGACACCTGACATGGGGCAGACTGTATCTACAACAGTTTATGAGTCGATGCCGCATGCCACGCAGGGCCACACGGGGTTGTGCCCCGAATCGGCGGGAGCAGCCAGCCGCCGCGGAAGGCGGGCTTTGTAGTAGCAAGAGGAGGAGGCGACGCCTTGTTCCTGAAAGAGGATGGATTGTCTTGTTTGAACAACCGTAGGGTCTGGCAGGGAGCTGCCGCCCACTGCTCAGGGATAAGCAGGAACCACGCCTGGCCCTGTGACAGAAGGGTGGTGTACACGGCTGGGGGACCGTATCTGAGGACGCAAAGCGGGCAGAGAACTTACAGGTAGGCCATTTGAGGCCCTCTTGGTTTCCCCCAGATGCATGGCAGCACGCAGTATTAATTTTAGCCTTTACACCACGGCATGGCAGGGGGAAAGGGGACGGTGGAATAATCCCATCTTGGTTTGAATCCTGGCTGTGTTGCTTATTAGCGGTTCACCTCTTGGATCCTCAGTGTGCCAGTCAGTGAAATGGGGATGTTGCCATCTACCATACGTGTCTGTGTGTGTCTGTCTGTCAGACACAGATAGACGAACACACACACACGTCTGTTTCTCCTTTCCGGAAGGGTGGTTTAATCCCCACTCCTTTAAATAACAGCTACACAACCACAACCAAATCAAAAACAGCGTTTCATGGAAAACAGATGTGTCCGTTGAGCAAGCTGAGTTCTCCCAGCCAAGAGCTACAGCTGGCCTCCCATGTACTGTTTCCACTCACTGAATGAAGACTCGGTGTTGCATGGCCACAGGCAGACACTGGCTCATTCTGTGTCAGGGCCAAGGAGCCAGGCTGTTAGTTTATGTCATGCTAAGAGGACACGGCCTCCACCCTTGTTCTGACGCCCCTGTCCAAGTGCCAGGGACTTGATCCCGGCGTGGTGAGGGCGGCAGCCGGGAGCGAGGTGTGATTCGGGCCGGGCAGCTCTGAGAGGCCTGTCTGCCGCCATCTGAGTCATCTCCCTCCTCCAGAGTGGGGCCGTCGCCGTCCAGGCTGCAGAAGCAGCTTCGCCTGCGCACAGAGCCAAGGGGCTGGCGGGACTCGAGCCCCGGACGGGCTGGCAGGGCACAGCGGCTGCCCGCTCTGCCCAGGGGACTGGCCGGGGCCTGGGTGAGCATAGGCGCCCTTTGTGCACGGCAGTGCAGGATCTGTTGGCTCTTTCCTTCCAAATGCACAGACCGTCTTTGTTCAAAGGCATGAACCTCATCCCAGCAGTTACAGGGAAACAGTCCCCGAGGCTCTCTAGGTGCTCACGAGCCACTTGATATGTGTGTTAGGGATGTCCCTGCCCCTTGCTCATCCCACCTCAATAGGGACGTTTTCCATGGCAACCTGGAGTGGGATCCTGGAGTCGCAGCTGTGCTTAAGCAGCCCAGGGAGGGAAATGGTGTGATCCTTTGACCGGTACGGGTGGTGGTGGTCTGGAATCCAACACACAGTCAGCAACATTTTGGAATCCCAGGCCTGGTGCACACTGATCCTTAGCTCCTTCCCGGGGATGACCGGATGTAGACGGAGAATCACAAGGAGCTCTGCAGGCCAGCCCCATTATCAGCTGCCTGTAGTTACCTGTTTATTTGCATAAGTGTCTTGTACATCCATAAATGAATAGTCTTTAATGAACACATGCTTTGTGTCAGATACGGTTCCTGCCCCCCATGGAGCTGATAGCCGTGCATGTGTGTGTATAAAAGTGTTTATACATGCGTGTCTAGAGCTGTCACTGAAGAGCTGTGACTATGTACTGAGCATTCCCTACGTGTCAGGCGCTGGGGCTGAGACTACAGCTCTCATGTTACCATCACCATCACACTGGTTCATTCATCAGATATTGATGAACCTCCTGCTGTGTGCTGGGTACTGTGCTCGGTGCTCAACATCTTGAGCTGGAACCTGTCCTGCCATTAACCCCATTTCACACATGAGGGAAACCCGGGTTGAGTGGTCAAGCGGCTTGCCTAGAGATACGTATCCCCCGTATGGTAAAAGAGGAAACTGAGTCTCAGACTTACAATGTGGCGAACTCATGATTTTGATATAGATCTGGCCCTATGCAGAGCCCTTGTTCTTTGTTGCAGACCAGGGGCTGATAAACTGTGGCTTAGGGGCCAAATCTGGCCAGCCATCTGTTTTTGCAAGAGGCGTTTTATTGGAACACAGCCATGCCTATTCCTTATGTACTGTCTGTGGCTGTTTGGAACGACAGCAGCAGAGCTGAGCCGTTGTGACAGAGATCACATGGCCTGCAAGACTCAAAATCTTTGGCTCTTTACTGGGAGATCATGCAGACGGCTGTTCTCATAAGGCCTGTGTTAAGGATGGTTTTTAAAATCCATGCATAGCAATGCCACACCATGTGAACACACTCGTGCACAGACCTCCAGCGAAACTACAGCCGTCTGGGGCCTTTTGGAGGATTTGGGAGCCTGATTTTCTAGAGAGTTAAGCTTTACCCCTAAGGAATTTTTCTGAATTCTATCACCCATTTCCCTACATCCTTAAACGGAGAATGCTGGGCGTGTTGTCAAACCTTCCTTGAAGAATCGCTAGGTCCTAGCACTAGGCTTGGGATGCTGCTCAAAGCACCGATGATCCCACATGGCATCAGAAATGCCATAGATCTTCCCTCCGTAGCCCCGGCATCCTGTTTTTTATATCTGTCTGCTTGCTTTTTGATCATTTTTCTTGCTCTTTCATTTCTTCTTGCCTGATGTTAGTTGTCCCTGCTGTCAGGGTGCCTGACTGTGACGATCACTGGCCCTGCCTCTCAGCCCTAGAAATCATCAAACTCATTAGAAACGTACACAGACTCAACAGGCTTGGGTAGGGAAGCCCCAGACACCTGGATATCTCTACTCTTCTAGGCTGTTCTGGACGGCTGAGGTCTGTGCTCGTTTCCGCAATTGAAAGGTGGGGAGGTGGACCCAATTTCCCTATTCCCCGTTGTCCCGGGGTTCAGATTAATGATAGCCGAGGAAAACAGCAAGTCTTCAGGCAGATAACGAGCGTGGCTGGATCCTCACACTTTGCGAATACCCGATCTTATCCCCGGGTTCTGCTCCAGTAGCCAGAGCTGACTGTTAGTTATTTTAATCTCCATCGCAGATGCTAGCAGAGGGCAGGCTGGCTGGGTTTGGCTCACCGCAGTGGAATTTAAGACGTGGGAAAATGCAGGCTCGCCCGTGAAATCCAGGCACAATTTCACGTTCAGAGATGTGTTTATGAAATAGAAGCTGATCGTAATCAAGTATGAAAAGGCAGTTGCCGTTCGTTTTTTAAATTATTTGACCCGAGTATGGTTAACTATTTCTGTTGACAGGTGTTTCGTCTGCTTTGTGAGTAATTCTTATTTAAATGAGTGCATGCATGGCCTCTCAAACAGTTTTATTTTTTTAGGTTTTAGAATATTTAATTGGCAAATAAAGATTGAATGTATTCAAGGTGTTCCAAGTATGATAATTTGATCTACATATACATTGTGTAATGATAATTCTCATACAATTAATGAACATATCCATGGCCACCCAGGCTGTACATTAGCTCCTCAGAACTTGTTTGTCTCAGGGCTGAGAGTTTTCAATCCACTTTTGTTTTGGTTTATGGTATTGGTACCGTCAGCAGGGCTGGCTTCATGGACTTGGAACGTGTTTAGTCCACGCATCCTCATTCTCCGTGGGGCTCTGTGCTTGGTCGAACGCTCTGTTGTCACCGTCCTCGATTTTTTAATAATTGCTGAATAACAGGCCTTATGTTTTCCTTTTGCACTGGGTCCCATGACTTACGGAGACAATTCCAGCCATCATGGAATGTCAAGGCAGAAGGAGCTTAGAGGTCAACGTTTCAAGCCAAAAAAGAGGTAGCAGTTTGCCCAGAGTCACCAGGCAGTGGTTAGAACGACGGTTACCAGAGGCTGGGGGAAGGGGAAAATGGGGAGTTATGGTCCAATTGGCGTAAAGTTTCAGTCTTACTGGATGAGTCATTTGTAGGTGTCTGCTGGACAGCGTAGTGTCTATGGTACCAACGCTGCAGCTTGTGCTTAGAATTTTGTTAAGAGGGTAGCTCTCGCGTTGTGTTCTTACCACCAAAAAAAAAAAGAGAGAGAGACACACACAAGGAAACGTGTGGAGGTGATGGATATGTCTATTACCTTGATTGTGGCGATGGTTTCGTCAGTCTATACATGTGTCCAAACTATTCAAATGGCATACATTAAATATGCGCAGGTTTTTGTTTGTCAGTTATACCTCCATAGGCTGTTAAAAACCATGGAGGACAATAGATGGCAGAATTCTAACAAGTGGGTACTCTGATCTTTAGTTCTCCAGAACATCGGGATTTTCTCCCACGTGGACATAATGTTTCCTGCCCAGTTCATGCTTAGAGTCAATGAGCAAATTTAATAATAGTCTCACAGTTCCTACTTATGAATTTAAATTTGTCCCCCAACATACACAGAGTAAATAACCAGTTTTGTCTGTAGTTTTCAAAAGTGCCCATTTACTGTGATGGAATTCTCCTTCTTAATAGTGTGAATGTTGGAATAATACTCTCTCAAAAATGCTAGCAATTTCTCTGAATTAAAAGTTTGAATGGAATTTTTTTCCCCACTCATAAAGCAATGCATTCTCATGGTTGGAAATGTGGAAAATGATCAAGAAGGAAAAAACCATCACCATACCAGTTTTTTGTATATTTTTTGTCCAGTCTTCTTCTCCATGCATGTGCATTTTTTACATAGTTGATTTCAAACTCCAATCACGTGAACCTTTTAGGTCCATTTAACAAATTAGGTTAAACTCTATGAGATTGCCGTTTTCATTTGTCAAAATATTGACAATTGGCTGTTCAACTAAATTGCAAAGTCATCTCCTGAAATCACTGAGTATTCTTTTTCACCATCACATTTGTTGGCCATATAAAAATTCCATCAAGTGGCTGCATGCAGTTAGGTAACTTTTGTTGAATCACATAATTATACATTTATAACACATAATTATACATAAATAACTATAAGTCCTGTTATGATAACCCATCTTATTTCTTTGCCTTCAGAGATGGAATATTCTTTTAAAGATAATTTTCATTATTGTGTTAAAAAATTATTGTTTTATAAAAAAAAGAAGGCAAGTACAGTCATTATTCTGAAATAAAAATCTTTGGTGCGTTTCTATCTGGTCTTTGTTTGCTACATTTATGTGCGAGCCTACTTCTTTTTCACCAAACAACATGTGGTGAACATTAAATAGAATACTATGCATCTGATTAAGTTTATTCCCAGTGACTGCAGGGGGTCTTTTAAAAAGGACTGCTCAAAGCGTGGTCCGTGGACTGGTGCCATTCCCAAAGTATTTGTCGCTGTTTGTCGGCACTCAGAGGAGTTCAGAAACTGGGGACATGCTTTTAGAAACTTTCATGGTAATTGGGCATGGCATGGCACCCAAGCATGTCAACCCTTTTTTTTTTTTTTAATGCTTCATTTTTGTTTTATTTTGCAAAATCATCACTCTCCAGTAGATCATGTACACAAAGGCCTTTCCGCACAGCTGGGTGGAGGGGCAGCGCCGTGGAGTCCGACTGGCACACCTGGCCACAGCGAAGGGACAGGTGTTCACTGGGTCACAGGTTCTCACCACAGGTGCGGTGCCAGTCTCTGAAAATCTCTGCCTTGGTTCTCTCGAAGTGCTTTTCTTGTTCTCCTCCTTCTTCCTGCTCTCAGTGAGCATCTCTAGTGTTTTCTTTTTCTCCCCTTTCTCTTCTTTCCCCTTTTTCTTCCTCCTCTGATCTTTTTCCTCCCTCTTATCTCTGGCTTGGAGAGGGAGTGGGGCCAGATCTAGCAAACCTCCTCACCGCACTTATTCCCATAAATGGGGAAATGTGTGTACATCAGGTCTGAGCGAGGGGTCCCAGAGTGTCCCTGTCTAAAGCAAACGTGCTTTTGTACCCAGCTGTTGTGACACGTCTGCACGTAGCTCGAGAAGGAGTCTGTTCCTTACTTTAGTAGATATGGTTTGCATGTTTGATCTGAAGTTGGCCGGCTCTGAATAAATTTATGTTTTAAAGCTACACGTTATTATTTTCTTTAATGTTACCTATACTTTGGAATTTTCTTTACCCCTGCCATCTGCTCTTGACCTAGAGTCAGGAGGTGACTCCAGGTGAACCTGGGCGTATTCATTCTGAGATACGGGCAATACTCAATCTTTTTTTATTTTTTTTCAGTGAGATCCAAAGCCCAGAGGAAGCGGCTGCACGTTGGTGCCGTTCTGTTGTCAGTGAACAGGAGCAAGTGGCATTACGCTCTGGAGCTATTCCTCAGGCTCCATCGGCCACACGTCCCCTGGGCTACATGTGCATGTCCGGTGCTCGGAACGAAGCGAACAGCGATGACGAAATAACTGGCTTTAGTTAAATAATTTGCTGTTTACGGCTTCTCTGTTTATGAATCAGTTAAAAGCCCTTTTAAGTGAAATTGGATAGACTACAAAGTGTTGGTTTCATGTGTTTTATTTGCAGTTTAATCAGCGTGCTCCAGCTGCTGGAGTGGGGAGAGTGGAGCCGGGGTTTTAATTATCCCTGCTTTGCCCGAGTTAGGAATTCCCAATGGTGCCGTCTGCGCGAAGATGCCAAAAACCGCATTGTTCTTTAATTAGCTGTTGTAATTGTTTTAGTCTAATCTCCGTGATTAGCAGCAGCATTAAATACAGCAGGAAGAAAAGGCCTGTCCTCTACGCGCTGCCCCAGCAAACAGAGCCTTTCTGCCTTCTGGAGAGGGATATCATGGAAAATTAGAACTCAACCGGTGTCGATCGGAAAATGATAAAGACCGCCACCGCGAAGCAGAGATGGCTCTGGGACACGCTGGTTTATGGCCTTCATTGCTAGCTCGCCTGGAGAGAGCTCTACGGTGGCCCTGGCCTGTCGCAGAGGCGTTTGGCCGGGGCCCTCTGCGGGGCTCTGTCCCTCTCTCTCGGGATGGGGAAATGGAGCGCGTTGGCACCAGCTGCTGTTTTGGCTTCCTGTCCTCTGCTTTATGCACTTCGGCCCCCAGCTCTTGTTGAGCGGCCCTTTTGTGCCAGGCATCGTGCCATGTGCCTGGGGATACAGCGCTGAACACGGTCCCTGTCCACGGTCTAGCGGAGGAGACTGATGGCAGTGAAACACTGGCTCTAGTGACAGGTTCACTGTAAGTTGTGAAATGCCACGGATCGGAGCTAGGAGGGAATTGGTCAAGGGTAACCCACCTAGTCAGGTGAGTTCAGGGTCAGGGAGTGTGTGTCCCAGAGAAGTGAAGTATAAACTGAGATCTGACAAGTGAAAAAGAGTTAGCTGGGCAAAAAGGGCAGAGTAGAGAAAGGCTTACGGCCAAGGGAATAGCGTGTGCAAAGGTCCTGGGGCAGGGTGGAGTTGGATCTTTTCTGCTCACTGTTCTTTTAGTGGCAGGAGAGTATGGTGGGAGTGAGCCGGAATCCCGATGCGAGCTTCCTGGGTTCACACCCCATCCCCGTCTCTGCTACTTAATAGCTGCGTGAAATTCTTCAGGTGGCTTCACACTACTTTGCCTGGAGTGTTCCCAAGATGTCAAATGAAGATGGTGATGATAATAATAGTATTGTGTAGGGCATTCAGAGCACTGCCTGGTGGTAAGGCTCAGGATGTGTGAACTGGCATCCTTAACCCCTTGGGGTAGCCTTTTCGTAGAACTCCAATACAACGGGCTGAAATCTAAATCTGCTGTGTACAAGTTGTTGCACTTCTTGCTTTCTTATGCATGAATAGGGACAACGTGGACAAACTCAAAATTGTCCTGGGGGTTAAGTAAGATATGTCAGGGGTTTAGCTTTGTTGTAGGCCGTTGTTGGCGCTCAGAAAATAGTAGCTATCGTCATGACTCATGAAGCATCTGCTTGGCATGTGTTTGCTTTTGACACTCAGTGATGATACGTTCCCTTTGCTTTGTCTTCTTTGCTTCCCACTGTTAGTGGGGCTCTGCTGTCCTCCCCAGGTTCACAGAAAGAATAACTCCATTGCCGGTTTTCTCATCCTTGGCACTGTGGCCATTTGGGACTGGAGAATTATTTTTGTAGGTGGCGGGGGGGAGCAGCACATTGTAGGATGTTTAGAAGCACCTCTGGGTTCTACCAACTGCATGCCAGTGGTGCCCTCTCCCTGAATCAGGATACCCAGGATGTCTCCAGATGTCACCAGATGTCCCCTAGGAAAAGAATTGCCCCCCGTTGAGAACCACTGCTCTAGAGAAAAATAGAACAGTTAGGCTGGCTGGTATTTGGAAACTCTCCAGCGTAGAATGTTGCAGTAAAGATGGCACAAGCCTTTGGGGGAGGGCAGTGTGCAGCGGATAGTTTTGAGATCCTCGGAGCATGAGGCATTCACGGTGGTTTGCAACTTTAGCTCTATGTTGGAATCACCTGGAAAGATTAAAAACCTGCTGCTCAGTCCCTACCACCAGAGCCCAATGTCATTGGTCTGTGTGTAGCTCCAGGTAACCTATAGCTGTCCAGCCGATTCAGATGGGCTGCCAGGGTGGAGAAGCATGGTGTAGTGGAGAAGCCAGCATACCTGTGTGAAAGGTAAGGCGCTCAGGTAAGCCTGATGTGCCACGGAATGGTGTGGACAGAGGTCTTGCTATTGCCGCTACTGCATGACATTTACTCATGTACGAGGCATCATGAGTGCTATGTACTTTACATATATTTTACAAATGTCTTTTATTAAATGTGGACTCATGTAATGCCAGAAACAATTCTATGAGGTAGAATTAACCTCATTTTAATGGTGAGGAAACTGAGGCACAGGTGGTTAAGAAACTTTTTCCCAAGGTCACATAGCGGTAAGTAGTAGAATAGGAATGGAAATCAGAAGGGTTGGCCTACAGCCCTGGGCAGTGGGGCGGGAAGAGGACTGGGCGTGGGTGTTGGAAATGGTTTTACCAGAGTGGCCTGGATGAAGGTCTTGATGTATACACACTGGAAGAAATGCCAAGCATTCATCCATTCTCTTATCAAGTCTTTATTGGAGGCCTACTGTGTTCCAGGCACTGTGCTGCGTGCTAGAAATGCATTGCTGATCAAAGTAGGCATGGTCCCTTTCTTTGGGGAGCTTACAACCTCACACAGTTTATGGAAGAAACAGACAGGAAACAGACACTTAATATGTATACACTATAACACAAATGTTGATCAGCAGTAATAAGGAAGTGAAGAAGGAGCTGCTGTCAGATCAGAGAAGTGAGTTCCGTTACACAGGACAGCCAGGGAAGGTTGGGGGTTGAAAATTGAGGAGGAGAAGCCAGGGGAAGAAACCGCTCCAGGCAGAGGGAATGGAGTATGCAAGCTCTCTGAGGCACAGACTGCTTAGTGTGGTTGAAGACCTGATGAAGTCCAGTGGGGGGAGGTTAGAGAGGTGGGAAGAGGCCAGGTGGCATAGACCACTGTCCCTGTTCCGTGATGAAGGAAACTAAGGCAGGAGAGGTGCCTCCGCCAGCAAGCGCCAGAGCCAGAATTCAAATCTCGGCTATGTGGTCTTGGCTTAAGATGTTCCCCGGGCGGAGCCTGTGTGCTCTGATGAGGCATTTAGGAAATGTAATCAGGACAGGCCTCTTCCCGTCCTGCTCCCGGGATCCCCTGGCTAGACAGAGAACATTCAGGCCAGGTGCCCTGCTGCACCCTGAGCATAGAAGCAGGCATTTAACAAACGTTTCACCACCATTTACAACAGGCTCCAGGACACTCCGATAGACATTTTTATGTATTTCTAGACATGGCCTTGAAAGTACGCCCTCTACAACAGATGCACAGTCGCTGTCCCCATTTTACATATGTGAAAACTGAGGCCCGGAAAGTGGCAATAGGTCGTTGGAGTTTTCCCAGCAAAGGAGTAAGCAGAGCCCAGCGTGGAGCCCCAGACTTCCTGATGACTCAGCCCGTGCTTTTCGCACTACGCTTTCCTGCATTTCCTCTGCGCCGTCCAGGGTGCCTGGCAGCTAGTTACATACATTTGTAGGATCAGCGAGGGAATCCATGGAGCCAGGTTTCGAGTCACAGTAGCACTTTGGATCTGTCTGATTTGCCCCCAGCGTTGTGTGACGTTGCCTTTTGCTGAGGCACACGCTCGACCCGTGCACGCAGGAGACAGACCTGCAGCTGGTTGGAGAACCGCACCAGGTGCCCCACGCCTGCAACCTAAGGGAAGTGGGAAGCATGGGAACCAGTTTACAAAACGTAACAAAACCTTGGCTTTGTGATGAAATTGACTCATCCGCCCTGGAAGCCACGTGCTGGCGTTGACTTTGAAGTCCAGCTGTTTGAGCAGGACTCGCTGATTGAGCAGAGTGTCCTGTGCTTAGGCCACGTAGCTTGGTGGTTATGAACCTGAGCTTTGGAGTGAGAGCAAGTAAATCCAGGCTCCTATCCCCAGTCCTCCCTTTCATTCCTTCCTCAAGTACTTATCTAGCTTCTACCATGTGCCGGCATCGCTTTAGGAATCAGATGTCCCAGGAATCTGGGAATCCAAGGTGCCCGGCCTTACGGAATTTAGCAAGAAGAAACAGATGACAAATACTTAAGCAAACGCATAAATAAGAAAACTTCAAGGAAGAGAAAAGGTGCTATGAAAATGCTAAAATAGAGTGGTGAGATGGGTAATGATGAGTGTGGGTGAGTGATATTGGAGCCTGACTTTGATGAGAATAAACTTAGATATTCAGGGATGCAGGAAAAACATTCCAGACAGACGAGTAGCATGTGCAAAGGCACTGGGGCAGGAAGGGGCTTGCCCTGGTGGCTGAAACGGTGGTGAGCAAGAGGAGAAGGAGGGGAGGACCTTACAGAGGTGGAGGAATTCCAGATCCTGCAGGGCCTCATAGGCCATGATAAGGAGCTTGGATTTTATCCTAATTGCAAAAGAACACATGATTTAGAGTACGCCGAGCTTACGTGAGGTTAAGGAGATGTTGCATGTGAGGTGTTTGCACAGTGCCTGGCATATGTAATTGGGCCCATAATTTCTAGCTGCTGATGTTGTGATTTATCACCGCTATTCTTTATTTGGGCATTCACTCACCGGGCATCTGCTTATCTGTCGTGAATCTCAAAGGGTGGCTCTCCTCTGTAGCCGTAAATGACCCAAGGAGAAGTTACAGCTCAAAGAACCATGAAGAAATGGGCACGAGGCGGACACCTGGCTATGGAATCGCATTGCAGTTCCCCACTAAGCGTGACCGGGGTTTTGAAGTCGGCTCTGTCAGATAACAAGTTCTGTGCAAAATGAGTTTTAACCCCACATCCTCCTGCCGTCCAAGCCAGCCAAGCGGAAGCAAGACAGAGCCTTAGGAGCAGGGACCCGGACTCTTGTGTCATCTCCCTGACTCTCCCAAACCTGCACGGGGGGGCGAGGCGGGGTGGTTATTCCCCCTACCTCCACTGTCGGGCAAAACTCCATAAATGCGTGCTGCCAATAACCTGCCACCCCTGGGGCCCAGGTGACGTGTGCAAGTATCTCTTCTCCGTGTGGGGATCCAAAGACTGAGTCAGTAAGCTTAATTTCCGGTGGGTTACTGTTTGGTTGCCACAGCCTAGAAAATTGATCTGATGAAAGCCATGTGCTTAAGGGAAGATAGTTTCCGTTGTGAGTGGCGGACCATCGAGGAGGCAGTGTGCCCAGCAGGTGGGATCTTGCTTCATGCCCCTTTGCTCTTGCACCCTGCTGGGACCTGACCCAGGTACAGCTGCAGTTTCCTAAGCTGCTTCTGGCCTCTTCTAGGAACATTACCGATCATCTTCACTTTCTCCTTGGCCCTGTGTCGAAGCACTAGGATCTCGGTTTAATCCAGGGGTGAGGGCCTCCTCGCAGCAACCTGCAGAGGGAAGATCAGGGCAAGATCACCCGATCTGAGTCCAGAGCCACTGGGTCTAGGGTCAAGGGCCTGGCCTTGGCCCTTGGGCAAGTTGTGTGACCTCTCTGAGCTTCTGATTTCTAACCTGGGGATAATTCTGTGTCTCCCTCATGGGTTAATTTATTCCTTGGAATCTTATTAAGCACCTATTATGTGCCAGTCCTGTGGTGGGGTGGAGGAAGCACAGTGGGGAATAGATGTATCTTTGACTTCATGGAGCAACAGACATCCTGGTAGAGAGGTAGGACGAAACAAACCAACCAACACACAGGTAAACCAGTGCTTCTGTGATGATCTGCTGGTGCTGAGATAGAAGCAGCAGAGTCTGGACTTGAGGCTGGGAGGTTGGGAGAGGGGGAGACTCTTCTACTTCTGATTGGGGATTGGGAAAGGGCTCCTCAGGGAGCTGACGTTGCAGCTCAGATGCAAAGAATGAGAGTGGGAGACATGCCGAGTAGCCAGAACAACGTGTGCGAATGCCCAGAGTGAAAGACCTTGCACAGGACAGGAAACGGATGGAGGTCAGGGCAGCTGGAGAGAGGGGATGGAGCAAAAGAGGCTTGAGTTTGGGTTGAATAGAGGGGTGGGTTCAGAGCATGCTGAGCTTATAGGTCCTGGGAAGGAGCTGAGTTTAATTCTAAGGGCTTGCCTGGCTTTTTGCTGTAGCCTCTAAATCTGCTTCTTTCCTTCTGCCTTTCCCCTCAGCAGGCTGTTCTCAGCACAGCTGCTGGGAGTTGTTTTGTAAAATCACGCGTCGGAAGAACACATGACTCTGCACAACACCCACCAAGCGGCTCCTCAGTCCACTTGAAGTATAAGCCAAAGGCCGGACCTTAGCCCCACCAGGCCCTGTTTGACCTGGCTGCCACCCACTCCTCTACCTCATCACCTCCTACCCCCTGTACCTGCCTGCCACAGTCCTGCCGCACTGAGCTTTTCTCTTTTCTGTGGCTAAGCTTCCAGCTCTTGGACTGTGTATATTATATAATACAGCACATCCCTTTTCACTTTGGCCACCAGGAAGCTCAGAGCCTGATCTAATGATAATCATTCTGTTAGCTTTGGTTTGTGAAGTTTCCTCTCTCATTCTGGTTATTGATTTTCTGTTGGTAATGCAGTGGTTTTCTGGCTTCTATATCTTTCATTACAGACCTTCCTTTTGGGAATGGGAGGGTATAAATTGCAATTAGGTTTCCCATGCTGCTCTCAGCTGGTCGTGTGTCCATTTTCCCCCTGTATGAGCTCATTTGGACAGCAGAGGTATCGATGCCATTCATGGAAGAGCAATTGGTAGAATGGAGGGGAGGTACTTCCGGTCCTCCGAGGGGAGTGTTTAATGCATAATCTGGGACCTGGAATCCAGTGGTTTCTAGAGGGCTTTATGAAAAATGACTTTGACTCATGAAGCTGGGTGGGCTAAGGGTTTTTCCTCCTCCTCTGCAGCACTCAGGGAGTGCTATTATGCAGGTGACAGGTGGGCCTGGGGACGGCTGTGGAGTCAGAGCCCCAGCAGGCTCCTTGCGGGGAGCCAGATGCTACATTAACACTCGAGGGCCCCAATTCGTTACTCTTTCAGGGCCTGTTGCTTCCAGACTTTCCCCAGAATCTCCCCATCTGCAGATTCTAGAGCTCTTAAAATGATTCCTGGACGAGAGTTGCTTTTCAAAGTCAAAATTAGAAACTAGTGCGTCGACAAGTTTGCTTTGGCCGGTGGAGTGTTTTTAAAACAATTGAGTTTTACCGTTCTTTTGGCGAGACCAGCCTTCTCTAGCATTCAAGCCCGCCCAGGGTGGGTTGGCCTGTCGCTGGCGACCCTCACCCATGGGCGAGGCCTGTCCGAGGCAGCTGCGTCCGAATCTCAGGACAGAATGTAAGTTGAAGACCCTCGCTCTTCAACTTTGCAACCCTCAGTCCCACTCTCCCAGACTGAGCGCTGCAGGTTGACGGTTTGGGCTGGCTCCCTCCAGCCTAATGCACCCTTCTTGGCTGGGGAAACTGAGGATCGGGGAGGACAAGAGATGAGGCTACTTACTTGTCAGGCCTTGACAACAGTCACCCCGTGTCTGGGCACGGACACTCCCAATGCCATCGTGCATCTGTATGAATTTTTTGCTTTTACGGTTTAACCTTTTTCTCCCCTTAATGAAAGGAAACTTTCAACGCCTGAGTTTTCCAAACAGCATTTGAACAACATCACCGCTATTGAAGAAGGAAAGAATTCGCCCACAGTCCCACCGATCTGGCTATAAACCAAGCTGTGTGCGTGGGTCCCAGCAGTCCCTGTCCACACCCGTAGATCATCTCTGCATATTTCTGAGCACAAGGCACATTCCCTTCCAAGGAGCCCAGCACGCCGTAAAAGTCGGCGGCAAAGGGGGGCTTTGTCCAGTGGGTTGCATGAGGCCTGTGTGCTGGTGTGACAGCCTCATTGTATGTCCTGTCCCCCCTCCTCGGCCCCTCCTCCAGCCTGGCAGCCAGGGGCCTAGAGGGTGACCGAGGGCCGAGCGGCCCAGCTTCCTGCTTCCTGGCCGCACAGGCGGGCCTCTGTGGCGTTGCCAGTGCTCGGGGCAGGGGCTGGGGCTGAGAACAGGGGATTTTTGTCTGGTCCTGACGTTGGCAGGCAGCCCGGCCAGCCCCGAGAACATCACCAGGCCAGGTACCTGGGGGTGAACCTGGCGGACAAGCACGTCTTTGAGCCGGGAACCAGACTGCCCGGGTGCCAACAGGGCCGGGCATCCGTGGCCTTGGCCCTGGGGGGAACACGTCCCATCTCCCAGCGTCCCGGCTCAGCCCCTGCCAGCGGCTTTTCCCTGACGACCTGGTCTTTGGGGATGGGTCTGGAGCCTGCATCTGGCACCCAGCGGTCGTTTTTGGAGGTGGGTCCCCTCAGAGGCATCTCTGATCCGAGAGTTTGCGCTGGCTAAGAACTTGCCGGAGACGTGGCGCCACGTAGAGGCTCTGGGCCAGACTTCCAGAGTTTGATTCCTGCCTCCTGCCTCTCCTTGGCCAGGTCACTTTATCCTGTCTGTGCCTCAGTCTCCTCATCTGCAAAATGGGCAATCACAGGCTGGTTGTGAAGATTAAACAGTCAGTACACACGCGCAAGTATACACGTGCACGAGGGAGTGGAAGACCGGTAAAAACCGAGTAAAGTGTGTAAGTCTGGTGTTGTACCGATGTTAATTGCCCGGATTTAATACTGCGCTGCAGTTATATACGATGGCACAGCGGGAAGGTGGGCCAACAAACAAGGAACTTTCTAAAGTACTGTCTTGGCAACTTCCTGGGTGTCTGTAATTATTACCAAAAAAAAGTTAGAAAGAAAAATAGGTTAGTGCATGCAGGGCCCTTGGACAAGGCCTGGCGCATGGTCGACGGTACAGGGTGTCGGCTCTGTCGAGGAGGAGCAGGATTTCAGGATGTTTCATTCAGCCGTTCATAGCACAGTGCCAGGAGGGACCTCGCAGGTAACAGGAAGCAGGGCTCTGCGACCTCTGGGCCCCTCCCTCCCCCTTGGGCTCCCTCTCACCTGGCCTGAGCTCTGGGCACAGCTGGGTTGCTCACTGGACGTGTCTTGCTTCACACCTGCTTAGTTTTGCTGGTGTGGTGCCCTCTCTCTGCAATGTCCCCCTTCCCCTCCTGATGCTCATTTATCCTTCCAGCTCATCCCTCGCCTCTTCTGGAAGGCGCCCCTGGGCCCTCCGCCCGGACCCCCAGCGGGCCGCGGGAGCAGTCGGTCTCAGAGCATGGTCCCGGACCTGCAGCAGCAGCAGCCCCGCGTGGGCACGGGGAGAAATGCACATCCTCCTGCCACCGCCCTGACCTCCGCAACCAGACGACAGAGCTGGGCTAGGGTGGGGTCCAGCGGTCTGTAGCTTAGCAAACCGTCCAGGGCGTTCTGACCAGCAGGCTGCTCCAGGCCAGCGCACCCGGCACCGGCACCGGGGGATCTTGTTGGAGCGCAGATTCCGATGCAGCCAGTCTGGGCTGGGGCCTGGGACTCTGCATTTGTGACAAGCTCCTGCGTGTGACGAGCTCGGTCGTAACCCCTTCTGCTGCAGTGGCAGTGGGAGTTTGGCGACTTGTTATTGTTAAACATTGAGTGGATTTGCAACCAGGCCATTGCTGTCGACTAAAGGGCATTTTGGGGGGCATGGGGTGGGGGACCTGCCTTCGTCTGGTGTGGGCTGGACAAGAGATGCCTGTGAGTTGGAGGGGAGGAGGCAGTCCGCCCGCTGCTCCCAGGCGGGGCAGGCACCGTGCTCTGTGTGATTCTGATGCTGTCTGGGAGGGAGTCCGCAGGACATGACCTCAGAAAGGGATGCTCTTTGCCTGCACTCGGAACAAGCCTCTCTCTTCCTTTCCCCCTATTTATGCATTTATTTATTTCACGAACGTTTACCGCCTCGAGTGGGAGGGAAGACGCATTCATGTGGGCCGAAGGTGCACACAGTCCCTGCCCTCGGCGGCGTCACTGTCCGGTGGGGACGGCTGCCAGTCCGGGAGCAGGGCTGTGACAGGTGAACCAAGATGAAGGCGCAGGTGTTTGGAGACTGTGTGTGTGCCGGCCGGAGGGGGTCAGGAGCCTTTCCCTGGGGAAGTGGCATTTAAGCCGAAAGGAAGAAACATAGGGAGGGTAAGGATTGATTTGGGAAGTGGAAACGGCACGTGCAAAGGTCCCGGTGTGCGCGGCAACCTGGCAATGACTGTAGACTATGCTCGCAAGCGGGAGGGGGACAGTCGGGCTGGAGAGAAGCGAAGGGACCCAAGGGAGACAGGACTCCACAGAGGGACTGTAGCTGGGGAGGAAGAGGAAGGTGTTAAGTCTCCAGGAATTCGGTTGCAGCTCAGTTTCAGTCCGATTCCATCTTTATTGGGGTGAAGTGTTCCCACTCCCAGCCTCCAAAGCCAGGTGCCTTGAGCTCACATGACCTCTCTGCCCTGCCACCCCTGGTCCCTGGGGCCCCTGCAGCTGTGACCTCTGCACTCTCCCCCTGTGTCGCCTTCCTCGGCGTCCAACAAAAGGTTAAGTCCAGATGCAAGAGGCATGGGTTTTTCCACCTGCAAGCCCAGAACCACCACAAGCGCACGTGGATCTTAACTCCGTACCTCTTAATCTTCTTGACTGCGATGGCTCATCCTCAAAATAGGAGCATTAAACCATTTGGGAACGAGAAGTGCTTCCAGAGACTCCCTTTGAAGGCAGAGGAACGAGAAGGAGGTTGCGTGCCATGGCTATTTACTGCCGTATCCACTTGAAATCTGCCAGGCTGGAAAAAATCAGTTCTCAGAAAATTTCCCCTCTTAACAAGGCACAGCACAGACAGTACACTCTAGGCACGGCTGTGAGTTTCGGAGGAACCAAGCTGGTGCATGCCCGCGGGGAGCCGCCCTCCCGCTCCACGGCCACCCGGAGGTTAGCCCTGCCCAGGGGCCGGCGGCCAGCGCTGGTCTCCAGCCCTGCCTTTTTCCAACAGGTATTTGCCGAGTGAGCGCTCACTGTAGGTCAGACACCATTGTAGACCAGTGGCTATCAACCGGGGGTCATCGTGCACCCCAGGGGACATTGGACAGTGTCCGGAGACATTTCCGGTTATCACAGCTGGGGAGAAGGGTGCTCCTGGCACCTAGTGGGTAGGGGCCGGGATGCTGCTCGACATCCTATCACACGGTGCACGGGACAGCCCCGAGACACAGAATGACCCAGCCAAAAGTGTCAGCGGTGTCGAGGCTGAGAAAGCGTGTTACAGACACTGTATATCTCTGAGTGCGTTCCCACCTCTCTCCCTCTGCATTAGGAGATAACTTTGGAGCTCTCCGTGTGTCCGTGTGTGCGAGGCTGGGCGCTAGACATTTGGTTTTCCACGGACCTTCCTTTTCTGCTTTCATTCGTGTTTGCATTCATCAGTTGGTCCTGCCTCCGTCGGCCAGGACGTGCCCAGCGTCCGCTGTGGCGCCGGGCACCATGCTGAATGCTTCAGATTTTACTCCTAATCCGCGTGATAATTAGAGGGGGTAGATGTTATTTTTTTCCCCACAGAAAATAAGAAGTCCCATTTATTGTTCATCTACTGGAAAGAAGACTCATTTCCAGTCCTCATAGCAATTCTGGGTTAAGTGAGGTTTTCTAACCCCCCTTCATCCTGAAATGGCGTCTTGGAGATGAGCAGGGTCTTGTTCGAGTTCACACGCCTGGGAGGTTCGAGAGAGGCCTTGGCGGTCTCTGGGTAGGCAAGAGCAAGAGCGCGGACGGGTGCATCAGGATGGAACCGGCCCGCGGCATGCAGACAGAGCTTTGGTCTTTGAACCCACACCACCCTAGAGGAAGGAAGGGAGAAGCCACTGTTGGAGGTAGAGCCCCACCCCCACCTTACAGGAAACGGGCGAGGGGAGGAATTGTTCTAGAGAGAAGGGAAGGCTTTCTCTTCATTCTGGGCCTTTCCTGTGCCTGGCGCTAGGCTCTGCCCCGTGGTTCATGGTCTCAGGTACTTCTGAGACAATGTTCAAGGCAGTGACTTTCAAGGCAGGTGTCGTCAACTTCCGCGTGCAGTTGAGGCACGGGCGGAGAAGTCGGTTGTCCAAGAACTGCGAACTAACCAGCGGCAGCATCTGAGGCTGAGCTCGGCCCCCCTGGTCTCCCAGCCCACAGAGAGCCATCAGGCCATCTCGGGACACTCGGGTCGTGGCATGCGTCTGGAGGAATGGGGTGTCCTTCTCAAACCCCCACGGCCGTTTGCCCCATTACAGACACGGCCTTCGAGCTCCTCTCCTCTGCCCGGCCCGTTGCAGATCCGAAGCAATACCAACTGACTGACCAGTGGAGGCGCTGCGGCCAGGTTCCGCCAGCGTGCGTCGTGCATCGCAGATCATGAAGGCGGCGCACCGATCTGCCGGCCCTGGAACACCCAGTGACACGTCTCTTGATTTCAGAGACTTCAGTGCCTCTGCAGACCCCAGCAGAGGAGGGCCATGCGCCTTTAACCCTTCACTGCCCACGCCGTGCAGGCCACGCTTACCCCTGCTGGCTTCTCTCTCCATGAGCAGTTGCCCAATTGAATTCCATTTGCAGACTCTGCCTCCCGGGGCGCAGGAAGGCCCCTGGGTATGGAAGTGTTCCAGGCGCGATCAATCCCTTCTTTTATTCGGGGCAAAGTCACAAATGGGCCAGAGTCATTGGAAAGATTTTCCACCTCGCTGTGCAGAGAAACCCTTATGAAAGATGTATTGACGGTCCCCCCCCCCCCCCCCCCCCCCCCCCCCCCCCCCCCCCCCCCCCCCCCCCCCCCCCCC